>VZTL01048187.1:26406-37703 GCA_013400535.1 Scopus umbretta
GGAGCCTGGCGGTGGGAGCGGGCCCGGGGCGCAGCGTGCCAGCAGCCCTCCTCCCGAACGCGGTGGCAGCTGGCCGCTGGGGCAGCCCTGTGGTGCCTCCCTGGCGTGCCGGGCACGTGGGAACCCACCGGTCAGTCGGAAGGACAGAAGGCGATCGTGGAATCAGAGGATCGTTAAGGTTGGAAAAGACCTCTGAGACCATCTAGTCCAACCGTCAACCCAACACCACCATGCCCACTAAAACCATGTCCTGAACTGCCTATCTACACCCTTTTTTTAACACCTCCAGGGACGGGGACTCCTGCACGCAGCCGGTTCCAGTGCCTCACCACTCTCAGCACAGAAATTTTTCCTAATATCCAAACTAAACCTCCCCTGACGCAACTTGAGGCCATTTCCTCCTAGCTGTCCTGGCTTTGGGCTCGGAGGGACGTGTTAATCCCCAGGCGCCGAGGGCCAAGCCGCTGCCTCCCGTCCCCGTCTCCCCGCCGGCCGCGGCCCTGAGGTGAGCAGGTGTGGAGCCCGGCCCAGGCGCTTCAGGGATCCACATTCCATGTTTAAAAATAGGTCCCGGAGTCACGATGGGTATGGAGGGATCAAGAGGTCCGTTTTTTTCCTCGCTGCCTCGGAGGATGAACAATTCTCTGGTTTCCCAGCTGCCGGATGCTTCTGCTTGCTCCACACTGCAATTTTGACATTTCATGGATATGTCCAACGTCCTTATCCTATGGTTTATGGCCCACAAGTCCGTAGCTGGAGCTTTGTTGATCTGGATACATTCAACAGTATATCTGGTGGTCAGTGGGGGAAAAAAAATCAGATTAAAAGAGAAGAATACGAGGCTAACTGATACCATGAACCCACAAGGGCTGCTGTCTATATATTTAGGTTTAAAGTGTTTGCAGTGTGGGGATCTATTTCTTTTCTGACATAAAATAGATAAAACGGTGCGTCTCTTGCTATCACCAGGCACGATGGTAACCATCAGGAGAACAGACTGGGAATTTCTGTATCAGGTTTCATTCTTCTTTGCTGGTCACTGTTGTTCTTGCAGGCAGGCGCTACTGTGAGTCAAAGAACATCAGTTATACATATTTTTAGCTTATTAGGACAAATTCCTGAGATGCTTCTGATGAACCGGCCTTTGTAGAGGGCCACTGTACCCTGCCAAATGCATGGTCCGACTCCAGTATTTTCACTTGCGCTACCTAACGCAGGACACTTATTCCTTCCCTCTATTCTTCTTCTGTCCTACAGAAGCAAGAGGCCCACAGTCCCATCCCGCTTGCTGTTGTGCAGGCACTCAGCAACGACGGTCTCTGACCATGAGGCAGAGTTTCCGACTGAAAAGCTGTTTGTTTTTCTTACTTGCTTGCGTTAAACATGCCTCTGCTGAGCGATTTGTAATATTTGCTAAATATGCTTTAATTACTGCTCGGAACCATCTCTGTGATCTTTTAACCATGTTATAAAAGGAGTTTATACAGCAATTAAAAACAGGTTTTACCCCAGAGCATGCACTCGGGTGGCCAGTGTCATATTTCTGATAGCTAACAGCATGTGAAAAATGGATCCAAGCCAGGCATCAACAACAAAAAGAGACTTATATATGCTTAATTTTACCACAGTGTTTTTAAAGTCAGAACCATATTTTGAATTCTCTTATTTCGGGCCAAAAATCCACGCCCTGAAGGCAATGCTAAAGCTCTATTGATTTCTATCAATGGGGCAGGATTAGGCCCACAATAAGCCTTGTTCTTTAAGAATTAGCGCAGACTTCGATTGAAATTAAAATTTAAAATGTGCACTGACAAGACCGCCAGTGGCCACATGAGCATACACAAATGAGTGCTGTACTGTAGTTTTCCAGCTCTGCAGTGGAAAATGCATTTCCACATTTTTAACCCCAAAATCTCTCATTCACATAAAATCTGGGTCCTACAAATTTTTTATTGTTTTTTAAATGAACTCAGCATTTTGGGTCCCTCAAAAGTCAGGCGTCCCTGTTGCATTTGTTCATTCAGCGGGTTGTTTCAACCTGAGTCAGATGAGAGATGAAAAAAGGGAGCTGGCTTCCATGAAGATCTTAATCCTTAGCCCACTTCAGATCTCCAAGCAGCACCTTCTCCTGTTCCATCGTTAGTATTCCGCTCACCCTACTCTTCCTGATTTGCTTTCTTTTGCTTGTCTCCTGTAGGTTGTAAGCTCTTCAGGGCAGAGGCAATGTCTCTATTTATAAAAGAGCCTGTGAAGTGGTGCTGCTGAATCAAGTGGTTTGTAGTAATAACAAGAACTTTTAGCAGAAACCTGAAGTGGAAAAGCAGTTTCCTGGTGTATCCACCTCCACTCTGCATCAGGCTCTAGGGGAGACTGAGAAGTGGAAAAACGCCAGACGTCTTTTAGGTAGGAAGGCTGCAGTCTGAGAGAAAGTCTCAGAGCTGGGTTTCCTGTATTTTTTGACTTCCAGTAAAACACCACGGTGGTTAGAGCAGGCCGTGCCCTCTTCCCATTCATTCTGCTGCGGAGTAAAGGCTTTCTTCTGACACCTGCATTTCCCCGATCTCCCCGGGGCTCGTGTCCCCCGGCAGCTGGCTGGGAGCCTTTGCACAGGAGGCACACAACGCATGCGCTCGCACAAAATCCGCTCGTTCTCGTAAGGCACATGGTTTCCTGCCTTTGTGGGCCAATTACTTATTGTTTTAATGAAACTCACGGGCACTATCCAGCTCTGTGCCTTTTTTTTTTTTCTTTCCACTCATGTAATATTGGCTATCGTAAAACTGATGTTTGATGCGTAGATTGATTCTGATACTCGGTGCACAGACGTTACTAGCTTTAGTACCTGTAAAGGATCCTTGATGGTTGATGTATTTTATCATCATAAATGTGAACATAAACTAACGTCATTTACACTTGGGTTGCAGGAGGCGAGTCTAAAGTCTAGTTTGCCTATCGAGGCACTGCAGATTTCATCTGACTATTCACGTAGACTCTCAGATATATCATTTTCTTCTTCTTACAATTAAAGTCGAAGTTGCTCTTTCAGAACAGCCATGCAGAGGCATTTGCTGTCACAGTTCAGTAGTGTTTGGGGCCGCGGCATTTGTTGCCGTGTTTCTAGATAAAGGCTTTTTAAGGCATCATAAGCCGTTGTTTGTAAGTGACTGTGCATTAGCTACCATGATTCTTGCAAACAATAGCAGTTAATGTGCTTATTGAACCGCTTGGTACGGGCATGGTTTGCTAAAGTGAGGGGGAGCCCAACAGTGCCTGTCTCACTGCGTTCGGAGCAGGGCAAGTGCGCGCGGGCCAGCAGAGTGCCTGACCTTGTTTCACTACAAAATTTGCCCGCTGTTCTTTCTTCATAGAAACGCTTCCAGGTTTACTGAGGGGACCTTACTCTATCAAACAGCAGCTGATTATTTAACAAAGCACAAGGTGGTTTCCGCTCCAGCCGACAAAGGCAGGCACTGCACTTTATCTGTGGGGATTTCTCCTGGCAGCTTTGCTTTGGGTTTTGAGAAATAAGGCAGTGGAAGAAGGAGCAGTGATTTAAAACCCCCCAACTGGAGCAAGTTTTTAATAACAGTTGTTTTCAAAACACAAGCCAAATGCCAGTCTAAACCACACCGGCAGGTTTTCCTAAGTGATCCTGTATGCTACCATGCATCTCCGCCCCGTCATTGAGTGCCGGTGTACTAAGTCATTTTAAATTCACCTTTGAGGTCACTTTGAAGTCAAGTAGCAGAAGGCCCGGTTTTAACAGGTGAATTCTGGTTCTCACAGTATGTTTACTGAAACCAGCTTTCGCTCCGCAAACACACTTCTTAACCCATCACCACTGCCTCTCAACAGAAATGCTGCGCTGTTCTCTTACTTCCTCCACTGAAAATATCCCCTGGCTTTTAAGTTCCAGGAAACAAGTGAAGAGCTTATGACCAAGACAAGTTTTTTCTTCTTACTCTTTTCTTCTAAGTTTACGGGGTTTTAGTATACAAACTGAAAGCCAGTTAGCCCTCTCTGTAACAAATTATAGCTTTGCTGCCTCCTTCAAATCTAATATAAAATGGATGCAAGGTTTAAGAAGTAATTACAGCAAGATCTTGATTACCACATACCTGAACCACAGTTTAATAATCAGCTCTTGCTCTCCTCCGGTTTGCAGTAATGCTTTCTTCGTACTGCTTTGTCTTTACCGAAGGTAGTGAAAGACACTTCACATGCCCATTCCTCTTTTCACCCTAGGAATGTCACAGCTTCTAAGGACAGAAAGGTTTTCCCACTGGCCTTTTCTGTGGAGGGTAAATCTCTATCGTAAAACATTTTCTAAGCAGCTGAGGAGGACAGGGGGTTTGAGAATTTGTTTCCGAGCTTTTCCCCTCGTTGTTGAAAGTGCAAGACAAGCCTGATGCAAGCATCCAGACCCTGACGGACAAGCGGGTACACCCGGCCTGACTCCTCTTTTGCAGTCGGTGAAGGGTGGCCAACTGTTGGTTCCATTGTGTAAAGCTTTGTGTGTGTGTGTATTTAAGACCGTTTCAGACATTTTATTATTCCACAAGACTCTTTTAGAAAAATACTCAGTCCAGACATAACTCCCAACAGAAATCAGCTTAGCAACGCCAGAGAAGATCCCCTCCTTGCCACTAGCTGTTGCAGCAGAGAAGTCCCGCGTCTCCCTGGGTACTGAAGTCTCCGTCTGAGGGCTGGCCACGGCAGGACTGAGCACACAAAGCGGCTTTTGGAGACACTGCTGCTCTCAGGTGATACAGCATGGGTATTCTGTCAGCTGGGAGTGCTTGGACCCCATTTACAGCTGGCAAACCTTGAAGAAATAAAACCTCTTTTGTGACATTACAATGAAGCAAGATGAATTCTCTTTAAAGGCAGTGAGAAGAGAAACACTGGCAATAGAAAGATGGGGTTGAATAAGATTTCATTCCCTTCTTGCCATCTGGGAATACGATTTGTGAGGGAATATTGGTCTTATAAACGGCCAATATCTTCTCGAACCCAGCTAAGCTGAGGCCAAGCAAGGTTTGTGGTTCACATTAGCAGATTCTAATGACATGAGTTTACAATAATAGTCTAATAGTTCAGCGTAACCGTGACTCATAGCGTATTACTATGGCGATAGGAATGTAAACAGATCTCATTTGAAAAAAAGTCTACTTGGATAGTTCACATCCTTTCCTCCCTACTCATGAATTCCTGTGTCATTGACTGCTGGCTGCTAAAAATAGGATCCTTTTTGTGTATCTAAAGTAAAGGAAAACCTAGAATCAGAGAGACAGTAGGAGGGGACCAAGGTCCTTACCTGTAGAGCCTTCAGGAAATATTTGTAATGAAAGCCCTCTTGAGAGTGCTGGAGTGTTTTCAAAAGATGGGAACAATCTAAGTCCAAGAAGCCATTTTGCTGGAAGAGTTAGCGAATTGCACCAGCTCCCAGCTGTAATATTTTGCACCGTGGGGATGGGAAGACTCATCTCTATCAGATACAGGACCAAGCTGCAGTTTTGTCATGGAAAAGCTGTCCCACTTCAGCAGCAGGAGAGGAAGCTGCAGGGAACAGCCCAGGAGCAGCCCTGTGGGCTGACGAGGAGCCAGAGAGGAGTCACAAGAGAAGGAGACTCCCAGCGAGTCACCTGAAGTCATACGAATGTCTTAAGGACAGCAGTAGGAAAGGGGAACTGGGAAGACACGAGCAAGGTATCTGCAAGTTAAATGGATTCCCACCACCACCCCTTTGAAGGGAAAAAAAAACCCACATGGCACCTCAGAAACAAACCGCTGAAGTGTGAAATCATGCGGCAGGGAAAGCTGCCACAGAGAATCAGAAATTGATTTAATAGAGAAAAATTGACGGCTGTATAATTTGTGCAGTTCGCTAGCTGAGGGAGAGAGATCCACGGCTCCTAAGGGCTTAGCTGCCGGCACCGTCTGGCGAAAGGTGCGGAAAGCAAAATTTCATCGTTGGTAATTCTACGTGCACTGAATGCTTCCTCTTCAATACCGAACAATTAAAATCGATGACAGGATGCTAGGTAACAAAAGAAAATGACTGATCAATATGCATGTCTTGGAGCTGAAGAAAAACCCGTCTGCCGAGAGCAGCATGCTGATGAGGCGAGATTTCTGAGAGCTGAGAGAGACAATCTTAAAAGCTTCCATTCCCGATGCTCGCTATAAACAATGCGGCTAAGCAGATGCCAGACGCGGTGCTAGGAGAGGTTAAGTCACCGAGGAGGCTAAAGAATAACTGTTAGGAAAAACAGGGAATATTAATTTTTAGACTAAAGAGCTTTGAAGTAAAAACCGTGATGCTTCTCTTCTTTGCCTTTCTTTCTAAAGATCTCAAAAGCCCTTTACTGATCTCGAAAAATTATGTTCTTTGCATACCCCTGGAGGTTTCAGAGATGCTGAGACACTGACATTTTCAAGCCGATGTCCATGTTAGTCCTCAGCTCAAAGCACTTTAATTCTCATTTCCATGTATATTTCAGTTGGGGGTGCTTGCCAGGTGCTGCCAAAAATCAAACACTAAGTCTTCCACGGTTCAGTAGTTTTAGATCAGTCACCCCGATTTCTGAACGCTTTTGAAAACATTGCTGCAAAGCAGACCACAGGGTCCACGGTGGCTCCGGCAGGGCAGGGAATGGCACGTGGACCTTCAGGTTCACGCACCCAGTTTTCCCCTCCTGGATGCTATTTTTTGTTTCTGAGGCAGCAGATCGTAAACTGGCACGCAAGCGGTTAAGCACCTTAGGACTCGTGGCTCTTACGTTTAGTTCTGCTGACACAAACAGAAGATGAAGGCAGCTGAAGATCAGAGCCAGAAAAACGCTGCAAAAACTTTGTGAAAGTTCACTTTGCTGTAACCCCCACATTTGCCTGAGCATATTTCCTGTGAGTCCATCCTTTTGCTAACTTTAGCATCCTAGAGAGCGGGTAAGACCCATTTCATCACCTCGTGAGTTTGATTTCATTATCAAACTAGATAAGATTCATAGCGTGGAGCCCGCACGTTCTCACTGGGCTTGGAGCAAAGGTTCTCCTCCTCCTCCCACCGTCTCACCTGCCGCCTCCTCCGCAGAGCCCTCCGCTCCCTCGGCGCGGGTGAAACCAGCAGCCGTTCACCGTAGGAGCCAGCAGGACCCCCTGATCCTTCCTCCCACAGGCTGGCACCCAGCCTGGCACGCTACTTTCCTCTTTCCCTACGTGAATGCACGGTAGGGCCGAGAGCTGTACAAAATCTGTCCGGTCCAGGGAAGAGTCTGGATGCTTGGCTGTTGAGGAAGTCCTGGCACGTTCCTCCCAGCACCTCCATGCTTCCAGCCATCTGCCACCTGCCTCCTCACCCGGGGGGGGCTGCGTGTTTGCTAGGAAGGGGAGGCTTGGAAGTGCAGCACGGAGCAAGTGTGCTGTCTCCAGGCTCGGCCCCAGACACCGTGCTCGGCTGTCCCCGCTCTGCAGGGCAGCGGGAAGGCAGGTGTGAAACGGGAGGAGGAAAAACAAGTTCCAAGCAACCTTTAGTAAAGAGATGTGGTTAAGTGTTTCATGGCCAACAGAGACGCCGTTCGTTCCCTCCTTCCAGTCCAGCCCCACCAAATCCCAACCTAAGCAAGGCTAGGAATCAGGGACGTTGGAATCGAAGCCCCTCCGCTGGCTGCCAGCCAGGAGAAACCCCAGGTGCAGCTGATGGAACATTGGTGCTCCGACCTGAAGGGATGCATCCCACGCAGCACGAGACAGCAGTTCACAGCTCCTGCTGCTGCGCCATGACATGCCTTTGCGGAAGGCACGGACAGCCCCAACCTCTGCCACCGCGTGAGCAGCTTTAGCAGCAGAAACGGGAGGAGGGAAGGGCACCTTGCTAAGCCGGGCTCTGCTACAGGAACACTGTGTGTACATCAGGCTGTGCAACAGCGTAACACTTAAATACACCTTCAATGAATTAAACCTTTGCAGAGCGGCACAACTCCAGAGTGGATACAGCAATATCCATTCTCCTGACCACAGGATTTCGCTGTAAAATAAAGGCAGGGCTTGATTAGTGCTCATCAAGAAGTTGTGTCGGGTTCAAAGTCATCTCAAATCAAAATCCCGGTGGGGATCAGCTGAACCAAAAATGGTGCTAACATAGCACCTAGAGAAAATTACCTTTAGAGAAGTATTTGCACACCACGCATGTCTCGTCGTCTGGTAAAACAGCCTGACAGAGGTGCTTTTTGATCAGCTCCGTTAGCATGCTTTCCAGTAACGCAAACCTCGTAGTTTTTATTTCTTTTTATTGCCTGATTAAAATATATTTCTGGGATGCTCAAACGTTTTCCCAGCCATTTTTATGCATAATTCCACTTTCTTCCCTATGCTAATTTTCTCCCAGTAAACGTGCCCTCTGGACCAAGCAGTGCCTCAGTCACGATAAAGCAACTCTTTTCATGTTGGCGTAATGAAGAACCGAATTTGATCCGTCGAGGGGCAACACTTCATCTCTCACCCTCCACCTCTGATCGTTCTGCGGTGGTTACTGAATTTCACCAGGTAAACGCTGCCCTCCAGTAAACGAGGAAATGGCACCGAGGTTCCTGCATCGGAATGAAATAGAGGGCTGGGAATATTTCTTCCGGCACAAGAGGAATAAGACAGAAAGAGCTACCACAGCTGGACCCCCCTGAGCACACCTGAGTCTGAGCTACGGCCAAATACAGGCAAAAATCATTAACTGCGCAAAAACATCCGAACGGGCGAGTGGTGTAAAGCGATGGGATGCCAGCACTTCTGGGAGCGGGACGCTCCTGGCAGGCTGCCTCTTGCCAGCGATTTCTATCTGGAATAACGAATTCGGAGATGGTTTCCATATCGCCGCGCGTACGTTCACTCGTAGTGGCCGCAGCAAAGACAGTGCTTCACAGGCTTTACAGGGAATATTGTCCTGCAAGCGGCTTAGCGTACAGCCTCTCCTGTTGTGAAGCGCAGCTCGTCCTTGACCTCCAGAAATTCCTTCCAACCAACACTTCCGTGATTCAGTGATCCTTCGTCTTTTCCTGTGGCAGGGCCTTGGCCCGACAGCTGCCGGGTTTGTAAGTTATTTTCCTGTCTTGGACTGACCCCGAGCCAAAGGAAATAAAGCCGGCAAAATCCTCCGGATCGCCGCACTGCGATATGCGCCCTGCCGGGGCCTCTAGAAAGGGTGTAGAGCAGGAGCTGACCGCCCAGCATCCCTGCTCGCTGGGGGCGGACAGCGGAAGCCGCGGCTCCGTCCCCTCCAGCCTGCTGGGTACCAGGGCCGAAGCAAGGCCAGCACGGTGACACAGACTGCAGAGCCACAAGCGAGACCTGGAGAGGAACCACACGTGTCTGAAGTACGATTCCCTGATAATTCTCCTCCTGACGTGACACAACTCTTCCTCTCCCTCTTCCAGGCACAGCCACAAACCTCCTCTGAGGAAGCAGTTTAGGCATCACAAGAAAACAAAAACGAGCCAGCCCGTATTATTTCTCACTAACACTTCATTTTGAATCCTAATATTTATTCCCCGATGCCCAAGAAGGAGATTCAGCCTGCTGGGTTTTAATTCTTTATTTTAAAATCTTTTCACAAGTAGCAAAAGTTTGGTTTTGTGAGGAGGAAAAACCCACAGAATTGTTGACTATTTTCAGAATGGCTGTAAAACATATATGCTTTTCCAAAGATTTATATCAGGATAGAAAGTAATATAAATATATATGTGTATATATAAAAATAAATGATTTGGTGCTAACAGATTCAACTAGGGCAATTTCAGTGAGGGAAAGAAACAACATGGAAAAAAAATGTAACCACAATTTTGTAAGTCCCTTTTTTAAAGGTGTTCAAAATTTTTACTTTCCACTAAGCATGAAAGAGGGGAGGAGAACCGCTTTACAAGAACTAGACTTTGTATCGTCCATAGATGTCACACTTCTTCAAGTCACCGCGATAAGACAGATACGAAAATGTCAGAAGTGCATAAACTCTGGTTTTTACATAGAAGAGGATACATATTTAAAGCACATATTTTCTGTTTTAGGGCTGTTACCTTACTTTACCCCCAAAATAATCATTTTAGCCTACAAGGCAATTGTAACTGGTTGCAAGAAAGCAACTGAGCCAGGCAGCCAGAAGGGACGTGGCACAGAGAGCGGGGTGCTAACGAATCTCGCCGAAGCACGGCCCTCTTTCCCCATTATTTGGAATACTGCATTTATCTACTGGAAGTCAGAAGATTTAGAAATTCAGCTCCTGCCTCACCCTTGCAGAAGCAGCACTTTCCCCGTTCAGTGATCACCAGATCATCTCCTACGAAGCTGACCGTTACTGTTTTTGCTGCTGTTCTTTCTTCCTCATTTGCAGCATCCCAAGTCCCAAACCACCCGTCAGGACTCGCGCACGAGACACCGCACAAGGTTCAATCTGTCAAAATTCTCACTATTTTTGGTATATCCTCCTTAGGAGAGGGTGCAAGGGGCAGAGGAAGAAAACCCACTCCTCTCATCTCCATCCCGGAGCATCCCCGCCCTCTCCCCTCCATCCCACCCAGCGGGCAGGATCCCTTGCGGGGTGCCAGCGCGGGCCATTGCCTCCCTCTAGCGTCTGCGGCGCAGCCTCCTGTGCCCGTGCTCCCCCCTAACGAGGGACCGGCGTCCTTTCGGCTCTTGAAACTCAAGAATCTGGTTTCATCCTGCGAGTAATGACCCATAATTAATGTTTACAGACGCTCCAGAGTATGAGAATTCACCGAGCCCCCGGAGATCAAGCAGCCTCCGGAAACTCTTCTATAACTGACACTTAATGATGATGCAGAAACCCCGAGGCGAGCAGCTGTCTCCGCTGCTGCAGGAGAGGCCTGAGGGCAACAGGACATGAAGGCAAACTATTTAGAAACTCATCACCAGCTTAACCTTACTCCTCCCGTGCCCACGGACTTCTCACTTGTTCTAGCAAAAGAGAGAGGTGCGAACGTCACCTCGGCACGACAGCAGCGGTTAGAGTTGTAGGAGGGGCTGAAAAACACCCAGCTCGTGGGCCTATCCAAAAACGGCCCCTGACGCTACCGTGAGGTGCATGAACAAGCTTTGCCGTGTTCGGGTCAAGGGCTGGCTGCTCGCAGCCAGGAGGAACCAGCAGCGGCGCGTGGACGGGCCTGCACCCCCTGGCAAGGGACCACTCGCTGACAGGGTGGGCGAGGAAGAGGCAGGAGCACGCATTCTGTCCGCACCTCAGCCCCTGGTAATGCTTTAAAAGGAATCCTCAAAAAAAACAATTAAAAAAATCA
>VZTL01048189.1:0-30026 GCA_013400535.1 Scopus umbretta
TGGCTGGGTAAGAGACTGCTTCTACCCTCAGTTTTGCTGCCATCACTCAATTAAAAGCCACATCCACCAGAACTACTCAACAGCGCAACAACAGGAATATTGAACCTCATGTATACCTTCTGGCTCTACCCTCTGAGACCCAATTTGACCCAAGGCTTTTGCAGCACCGCAGTGGACAAAGCAGCTTATCCTCTCTGTGGAGCTCAGGAGTGCAGCAAACAAGGTGACAGGTACCCATGCTCCCTCCGCTTTCATAGGTGTGGTATACCCTGTATCTTCTCCACCAGCCTCCTAAGGTTTTAGTCTCTGTCTGTAGCCATGGTGCAGAGGCACCAGAACACCACTTGCTCTCCTTGTCTCTTTGTAAACAATTTTTCCTTCAAGAATACAATCGTAATCCGCAGTAATCCACAAATGCCATCAATGGACAAGTGAGAGCACACAACTCTGTCTTGCCTAGCAGCAGGTAAGGATATAGTTTCTCTGACTCCAACAGCAAAGCCAAGTAAGGCAGTGGAAAATAACGTACCAACATCAGCAGCCAGGCTGACCTGCGCATTTGATTTGACTTAGAGTGTCAGCGTGCCATTTCTGTCTTTTGCTTGGAGCATGGCATAGCTCAGGGATAATGTCTGAGCAGGCTACAGACTCGTTCCTAGCAATAAAGATGAAGGGGGGCTTTCATCCTGCTGCAGCCAATGACAAAATAACCATTGTCAACAGAGGTTGGAAGTAACCCAGCAGACAGCCCTGCATGGTAGCTGCTGCCCCAGGCAACCCCTAGCGAGACCAGGGTGATAAGAACTATGGAGTCAGCTCTTCAGTTTGCACTACAAAGAAAACCAGGTAACAGAAACCCCAGGCTTCAGGGGTGGAGATTGGGCTGGTGGCTGTAGAGAAGATAAAGAACATCAGGTAGCATCAGAAATTTTTCTTGAAGAAGAGGTATCTTTACTGACCAGTCCTCCTGTTTACGCATCCATCCATCTACTAATCTGCTCACTGCTAGACCTCCAAAGAGCCTTTCCTTAAAAGTATCACGCACCTTTGCTGTCCCTCAGCCACCCGCCAGCCATTAGACACGACTGCTCTGTTACACAGCCCATGCCACGTGCCACACTCAGCGATGATGAGTCCCTCTCTCATCCAGCTGCTGTCTCTAGGAGTTAGCAAGAAGAGTCACTTTGCTCTCCCTAATCTCTGGGAGGATACATCAGCCTGGGCTGAAGCCATTTTAACAAAGAGATGAACTTCTAACCTTCCTCCGTAGTAACACAGTGCTGCTGCTTGGCTCTTTTGTCTCTGCTGCAGTGAATGACAAGGCAGAGATTAAACCAACTGTTTTTCCTCTTTCATTTTGTTTAAATCTGCTTTTGCATTTTCTTTGCATCTCCAATCTCTCTTTGCGTTCCTTGCCTGGTTATTGATCACAACCTTGGGTAGTTTTTTTTTTCTTTTTTCATTCTTTACTTAGATGTATTGATAAGGCATACCCTGCCCGTTCCTTCAGTTTCTTATCTGTTATTCCATCTTTGGATACAAGTTTGTTAAAAACCAGAATGCCAATAACCATGTTCACCTGTCAAAAGAGAAACAACACACAATTTTGTTCTCAAGTGGGTCAGGTCAAACTTGGTAGCACAGAAGGAAAAAACCCAGCATTCGGCAAACTAAGTCCTTCCCGATTCTCCCAAAACCAGGTAGCATGGTCACACTTCTGCAGGCCACCACCACTTCTTTCCCCTCTCCACCCTGTCCCACCTCCCCTGGCCATGCATGAGTGAGTTCAGGAGAGCAGAATGCAGCTGGCAGCAGACCAGAGAGATCCTAATCAACCAGGGCAAGACTGTAAAGTGCTCAGATTGCTGCAGGGCTGTTTGAAGCCCGATGCATGCTTGAGGTCTAGCAAGGCAAACTCCAGGCACGAGAACAATTTTTCAGGGTAATACAAATAGAAAGTGGCCAATACAGGGGAGAGCAGTGGGTTGATACTGGCTACTTTCAAAAGTGCCTTCTGGAGTCTCTGCTACCAAAGCAGCAGCATTAAGCAGATGGGGTGGAGCGGTGCAGACAGCTTGTCAGTTCTTGCTCAGTGAACTAGCACCGCTGCTTGCAGAATAAGAGGTGGAAGGACACCGGAGCAAAGAGGAGCATCGGTTACTGTGGTGGAATGTCTTGGGAGATACTGCAGATGGCACAGCACATAGATTAGCCATTTAGTCATTTCCAGAAAAATCGGTGGCCAGGACAACTGCATGCAGTCCTGCGGTCTGCTTTGTTAGGGTGCGAGCATAAATGTCTGTATCAGTCAGGTATAAACAATCACAGTGAAATACAGGCTGTGCAGAGCTGAGGTCTTGCAAAGTGATCCTAAACTCTTCACTGTGCTTTTCTGACTGCATTCACTGCTGCCAGCTGCATCTGTTTTACAAACGTCATCCAAACCTCAGCAACCTCTGACTGTCAACACGTTAGTGACACATGAGCACCACCCTCTTCATGGAGGCACAGCAATGATGGTGGAAAAAAAGTGACACTCTCCTGGTTTTGCTGTCAGTGAAACATCTGGTGTTGGTAGAATGATGTGCTAGATGCTCTTTTGCATGTGGGGCTTGCAAGGAAATGTTTAAGGCCAAATTCAGAGATGTGCAACATTACGTCAACTGAGAGCCTTGGTGAGTTTATTAGACCCTTGAGAGGTGGTCCTAAGAGACACCTAGTACAAGACCTAGCCCAAAGGAAGGGAAATGTCAGCTCACACTAAGCCTCCATCTAATTGTATAGATCATCCTCAAGAACGAGCAATCTTTCTCAGTTTGGATTGTTGGTTTCAGTAGGACATGACCCAGCTTACTGATTCCCTGTCCACAGCTGGGAATAAATGGAAGATCTCACAAATAGCAGTTATTTTCTTTTGCATCCGCCGCTGGGTCAGTGGACTACTTTCCACAGCTGCGAGTCCATTTCTAGAGCTCACCATGGTATTGTTTTAGAGAAACAACACTGGCAAGTCAGATGCAGTAACTCTGCCAAGGATCAGCAGGAAATCAAACCCTACTTATGTGCTTGGAGCACGAGAGCACTTTCAATTCACTGATCCTTCTTCACTGTGCTGGAGGCTGGTAAGTGCAAGAGAGACTTTTCTTTAAGGTGTGGCAAGGCAGTAGGGAAGACGGGGTTGAAGTGTGGCAGGCTGGATCACTCCTGGGGCTGGCCACAACACCGTGTGTGCCCTCATTCATATATAGGAGGGGAGATGACAAAGTGCAGCTCTGCAATTGTAGGTCTGAAATTGTTTTAATAAACAAAAGTTATTTTATCCAGTACATTGATCATCATCATCAACAACCTGCTCTGATCCTGGCTCCGTTTGTTTACAAAGTCCGGATTATAACATGGACATGCTGCTAACAGAGCCACTCTTAATAACATGTAGCTTTACTTCCTTACTTCGGGATGCTATCCAGAAGCAAAGACACAAGTCTGAGATTCAGCCCTTGAGACAACCACTACCTGACGACTGATGACTCTCCGTCCTGACTTCACCATGCCTTGAGCCTCTCCCTGCAGTAACCCGTTGCCTTCAACCTGCACACAGTTTTCATCAGGCTGCTTCACCTGAGCTACGTGAGTAAAACTGCTTGCAACAGCTCTGCATTTCAGGTTGCTAGGATTCTTAAGACTAGAGGTCAAATCTTTGCAGCCATTCGGTGTTAGTGGGCTGACTGCAAGTTGCAAATATTGCTGAAGCTGCAGACCAACCATCTTAAGAATATTATTTTGAGTAAAGATATTCTCCAATCCAAAGGTGTTTTTCCGATGTGGGGAATCCTGAGGGAGGGTGTGGAGGAAGGCGGTTACTAAAGGTAATAGAAAAATCATGTTGATGGGAGAACTGCAGTACAGAGACGCTTGAATGGCTTGGGAGGAGTGAGCACAAGTCTATCCCAGCCAGGGCTAAGGCAGAGGTAACAAACTCAGCTGTAGCCAAGTCAGCTGTGTGCAAAGTCACTTGGGCATCTATACATCATACGCATCAGAGTTTTGGGTGAGAACGAGCTCAGGCAGAGAGTCAAGTCCCACCTTGATCTGTGCGCCCCTACACAACAGCAAACCTGTCCTGAGCAGCACAGCTGCATATCCCCTGTACAGCCCTGCAAGGGCCTGACTGTCCTTATGTTGAGCCAGGTGGACTGTCCCTCCATCGCTGACATGGTCAACCTGAAATCAGGACAAAGTACACGGAGAACAGACAGCTGTCCAGTCTTGTGGACAGTGCACACTTGAGAACTGTGTGTTCAGCTTCTGGCTCTGCTAAAGGTCACAGTGTGAATTTGAGCAACTTATTGAGCTTATCTGTTTCCCAGCTTCCCATTTATAAAAAGGCTTTCAAAGCTGTTGCTTCTCCTTTTGCTTCCCCCAGCTCTTTAGTACATACACCGACTTGGGCAGCATTCACTTCTCACTTTAGCCAGCAATGAGTCAGGTAGTCTAAACTAGGTGTGTAGGCTCTCTCTCCAGGTACTGAATAGAGACAGACACCCCCAGAAGTGATTCACCGCTTCTTAAGATCAGCTGTATGAACACCCGTTTGCAGGTGTTAACCTCTCCTTAAGAACATCTCCATTTCCAGCTTCAATGGTGAGCGAAAACTGAGATGCCAAATGGAAGCGGGCTCATGTGTTCTTCTCACACTTTCAAAATGCTAAGGAAAGCTGAAGGATTACTTCCCCTGTTGTTGGCACAATAAAAGCAAGATGGCTTGAGGCAGCAGATTGACTCCCCCTTCTCTGGGCACTAGCAAAGCTCCCTCTCTCCTAATCACTGCTATCTATTGAGCCTTCAAGCCACTGAGCCAGAGCTATTGGCTGTTATGTTGTTGGGGCAAAGAGCTTGTTCATCTAAAAGCACTAAGCTACTTAATGCTCCTGTCAATTATCCTGGCTATAAAGAAGACCCTGACCCCCATCAGCTACATTACTGAGGGAAATCCAACTATCACACGCCTACAGAGAGCTAATGACTGCCTGGCATGAACATCTGCTTATCCCCACTCTTTGCTGACTGCTATCTGAAGGTTCAACCTTCTATAGCCCTACGCTATAGAAAGACCCAAAGTGATACAAACTTTGCTTTATCTTAGAGGAGGGGCAACTGCTGGCTTGTCTCTTTGCTGTCATGATGAAACGATGGCACCAAGGTGGTTCGATGTGGAATGATAGCAGTGAGAACCGAGGCAGCAAGAGCTTTTGCTAGTTGTTCTCCTGTAAGCCTGCTCCTGCTGTAGGGCAGTTAACCCCCCAGGCACTGCACGAAACAAAAGCCTGATCCGGAAAAAGAAATTGCAAGTGTCAACAACCTTATTCCTGTGGGATTCTCCAGGGCACTTCAGCCTCAGAGGACACACAGCTTCTCCACTGGATAAAACACTGGACTGGTTAGAAACTGCAGATAGTCGCTTACATGTCAGGGCTCAAATGTGGGATGAAACCCATCTGAAATTGCTGCAGAGGAGATGTCCTAGAGGACCAGCAGTTCTCAAATTCTTTGAACCCTGACAGTCAAGATTTCTCATAGCCAGTGAGGCTTCAACAGCAGGGAAGCTCGATGACAGGTTTGTCATCTCTTGAGTGACACCTTCAACTCAAGTAATAACTGGCTAAGACCGTCTTTGGTGCTGTGTTGGACCCAAGGGTGAGGGGACAGTAGAACAGACTCCCACCATGCATGAACTGGTGGGACAGAGTTTAGAAATGTTCACTTTGATTATGCCACCTCTTTGAGCTAGAAGCAAACATGACATTTTTAGGGTCACAAAGAACCCCCTCGGCACTGATTTGAAGACCTCCATTTCACCTGCAAACAAAGAAGCTGCTCACATGCACTAGCCATCTGGGACAGACCAGGAATAAATGCTGGCTGTGGAGGTACAGCCTGGTCTGAAAGAAACCAGTAACAGCAGTTTCTGAAGGAGTTAATGTCAGAGTTTTCCACCATCATCCTGTGCTTCCATCCAGATAGGGTAAAACCAAGGTAAAGCATTAATCAGATGTCTAGGGGATGCCAGAGAGGACACAGGGGGAAGGCTAAGAGCTGAGGTATATTATATTTCAGAATCAAACCCATCCCAGATTGCTGGCATCTAACACTTTGCTCTTTATTCCTGAAGAAGAAAGCTATTCAAAACCTGAGTGGACATAAAGAGGAGCATTCCTGGGTTGAAAGAACAAGGAAAGTGCTACAAGATAAAGAGGAAAAAAACAGCTTTCAGCCAAGCTTAAATACCAAAACAACAGCAGCTGCAGGTCCCACGAAGGCATAGAGAAGACCTCCCTCTAATGACAGCCAGCAGCTGGAAAATGAAGAGAGAAAAGAAAGTTACACAGTGGCTAGCATCACTGACATGTGCATGTTTGCTTCTTCTCTTTGCCTGCACAGTTCATCTTGGGAGGTGATACCCCATGGCAAAAAAAAAAAGTCTCAGACTTTACAGAAAGCAAGTTTTCCTTCCCTTTGCTCCTGAATTTTCATAAAGGCTCATTTGCCTGGGGGTCTGCCTGCAGAATGGCATTTCATTGTCAACAGAGGAATGTGTGCAAAATTAATGATAGTGCTCTGTTTCAGACCAGGTCCTGGAAGCAGTTGCATCAGTTTGCTGGTAAGATGATGCTCTTGTCCTACTCACTCAGGCAAAAGAGTAGAAACAGTGGAAATCATCCCTCGCTCATTTGCTAAACACTATACCTGCCAGAGACTCAGGTCCAGGAGTACAGTACATTTCTTCTCCTGGATCCTCCCTTTGAGCTTGCTGCCATGGCAAAATTTTACAACACAGCGGCGAGGTAGGAATTCACAGCATTCCTTAAATGGATGCTCTCAAGGCATGAGCTGAACATGAGGTGTGTAGTGCCTCTTCTGGAAATCAGCTTGTTCCTTCTCCCTCACACCATGTAACCTGAGAAGGACTTCTCCTTTCTTCACTGACCACGTGTGGCATTTAGGCGCCTAAACTGCCTGGTGCTTGTAGAAACTCTTCTGACTAAGTGCTGATGTCTCCCCTGCTGGTGCTACCACAGAGCCAGTCACTCTTGATATTTCTAGTCAGCAGATATCCAACAAAAAGAGTCTAGGATGAAGCATCTGCATTCAATCAGATGAATCGCATCCTGAACTCCATTCACTGCCTTGCCCAGATCTTCACCATCCAAGTAAGCAGTGCACCTAACCCAGATGGAGACATCGCTGGGGAGATGAATCCCATCTCTCGTGTAAACAGTATGAATATGCTCCAGGTGTCCCCACAGAGCTCCTACTGCACTGTACATTCACATTCAGATCTCACTGCACACTGGCATCCCCACACTCACACACTTGGTGTAAAAACCAAGCAGAGAGAGGCAGGGGAAATCTCACCCCACTCCCGTCCTCAGAGCTGAGTATCACAGGGTGTCTGGATAGCCAACCGGGATTTTCAGATTTGACTGTAAAGTTGGGAAGGAAACACTTTTTCACTGTGAGAGTGACAGAGCACTGGCAAAGGATGAGCAGAGGGGTTGTGGAGTCTCCATCCTTGGAGACATTCAAAAGCGGTCTGGGCACGATCCTGGGCAGCCAACTCTAGGTGACCCAGCTTGAGCAGCAGGGTGGTTGGACCAGACAGCCTCCAGAGATCCCTTCCCACCTTACCCAGTCTGTGACTCTGCGACAGTCATGAACAGCAACACCAGAGCTGAAATTTCCATTTTATGGGGAATCCAGCAATTCAGAACGTGGGCACATAAACTAGGTACTTCAGGGCAAGTGAGGATGCAAATTCACAGTGTCAGCAACCCCACGGAAAGTTTGAATGCTTTGACATCGCAGTACCCTGGAGAAAATGTGCAATGAAGTAATCCTGTTTCAGCAGTAAACTACCGTGCATTTACCACAGGAGAAGAGCAGGCGACCACAATGGAGCGAGGACTTTCTCAGAGCTCTTAACCCAGCTAACCCTGCAGTAATTCAGTTACGTGCCTCTACTCTCAGCAATATGGTTTCATTCTGCATCAGAAGCAAACCGATGCTGCCTTTCAGAGTCTCCCAGGAAACAAAGCCTTCCTGGAAACATTTCAATTTTGTTGATCAGCTTCGTATGTTTTTGTATCAGTTCTGACTTGCAAAAAATGTTATATTTTCACCCCAAAACACAGAACATTTGGGAAAGGAAAAAAAAAATAATATTTCTAATTGAAAATTGAAAGCAGGACATTCTGGTTCTCTCTGAGGCCTGCATCTTGTTTATTTCTAAATTAAACCTGTAATGTGTTAATTTAATCAATTCTGATTTCTTCCTGATAGCAAGTTTCTCTGTCACAAACTGTCTGAACACCTGTAATAATAAAACAAATAATCAGCTGGGGAGGGAGGGAATAAGAACGAAGCTCTGGAGGGCTGGGAATACCGCGGGTCTCCCTGAATGCAAAGAGAGGGCAGGGGGAACCAGGAGGGCTCCCAAGTCCCAGTCCTTGCCCAGACCTTTTTCTCCAGCACTCCACCCTAATTTTGAGACCATTTTTCCCCAGGTCTCTTCCAACCGACAGCTCAGCTGAAGACAGGAGCTGACAGTCCTGCAGTCCAATTAGCGAGGAGGACTTGGTGCAACGAAGGCTCTCATTCATGTCAGGTCCCTGGCAGCTCCTCTTTGCCTCTGAGCATCAGGCTTTCTGAAAGCAAGTTCACACATCACCAAACACTGGTCCTTATCCCTTCTGACTGCCTGACCTTCCTGCCACAGAGCTTAATCAAAGCACTTCCAAGGCTGTCAGAGGTGGTGGCTGACAGCAAAAGAAGGGAAAGGGTGAAGTGATATCCAAGAAGGGGAACCAACAGAAAACTCCAGCAATATATTAGTCTAGTGGAGATGCTTTTAGCCTTCTGCCTACAAGGCACAGAAATATTTGCATTTCGCTAAGAGGTTCCCCAGTACTTGCCAAGGGATCTCTTCACAGATCTCTTAAATAAAATTACCACTGGAAGGGAGTAAGTGAACGGTTTAACAACGCTCAGCAACTCCAGACTACTATTTCTAAGCAGTGCTTCCCTGATTGACAGCAGCTCTTGTATTCAACGTGAAAGACCTCTTTGCAAAACATCTGATCCTTTTGTGAATCTGCCACAGCAAAGACGTGAGATGGATGGCTTTTGTCTTGGTCCTGCGAAGAAATGACTTCCACCGAGACCTTCTTGACGACACCATACAGCTCTGCCAGCAACAGGTCTCACCTCAATTGTGTGTAAAATTAAGCAGCCCCAACACAACAGCCAACATATTTGTATAACTAAGACTACGGGTGGGAATCAGGGCTGTCCTGGCTGTACCACCAGTGTTAATTTAGAGATTAATATAGAAGCTTCTGAGATACTTGTAGGTGACAGAATCCCTGATGCAATGACACACAAGGACCCCTGGAAATTTGCCGTGTCCTGGCGCTGCTCTCAGAAAACTTTTTGTGGGCTCTCTTGCGGGGAAGAGTATGAGTTCCCAGCTACCAGTAGCACAATCGCAGCTACTCAGGTCAAGTTTTAGGAGGCAGTTTGTTAAGCTTTAGAGGTCCAGAGTCAGTCCCTGGAGTGCCAGCTAAAAGAAGAGTTATTGAGGCATTCCGCCTAAGACAAGGAGGTGAGCAGTGGGGGTTCCTCTAGACCTCCGCTATCTCTAAGACCCCAGCAGCTCTCCAAACATCTGCAAAATCTCCTTTCAAATGCTGTTCAGATAAGAAAAAGGAAAAATCCCCTTGTGTCCTTCCCTCCTCACTGTAGATGGAGGGTTCATAGCACTCCAGAAGAAGTGTCTTGAGCAATAAAGGCCTCTGAGTGAATGGCTGCTGGGGAATCGCCACTCAAAAAACAACAGAGACACAGTCCAAATCCTGCAGTATATATTCAATTTTTAATTTGAACTCCTCTCTCCCTTTTCAACTTACCACTTGGTGACCCAGTCTGGCCAGCTAAAGGGTAAATATTATCTACAACTTTCCCACACTTAGCATTGTCTCTGATCTCTCTATCAGCTTGGAGATATGGCCAACCCTTCGACTGCTACCACATCTTGATGGGACAGGCCTCCATACTGCTGCTCAGTTGGGTTTCTATCATTACAGCATAGCTTCATCCCATGTAGAAAAAAAAGACAGGACAAAACTGGGTGAAATCTTCCTTAGGGGCCCAGGCAGACCACACTGTTGGAGGTTCCTCCCTTAACTTGCTCCGCTGCAGCTGGCCACCTTGGCATACCCTGCAGATGAAGAGCTTCGCTCGTCATGACACAGAGACATGTTATGCACTTCATGACGTGTCCTTTCCACCAGCTTTGCCCTGGGAGACCGTAACATCAAGGTTAGAGCTCCAATGCCTTCAACAGTTGCAGCTGTCCCCAAAACACTCTCATGACCATGTCCCACAGATGGATGTCAAGGCTTTTTACCACTGTGAGTGGGATGAGGAAAAACACTGATGCTGAGTGTCAAATTCTGCACTCAGCTAAGTATCAGAGCCCTGCTTTGTCTTAATGCCCATCTCCACAAGAAAACCAATGGGTGCTAATGCACTGCTCTTAGAATCCAGAAATTGCAGGAAGGGAAGAAGCTTCGAAAGACACTGTGAAGTCCCTTGTGGTTTATCATGTCACCTTTTGTCCCCTGCTTCACAGGGAGGGATGTGATGCGGCTAATCTTTCCTTTCTTCCGCAAGGCAGAAACATTGTGCCTTGAAAGCCTGCCACTGCCCTGTGCACGCCCTATACTAACTAGAAACAAAGCTAAAATAGCTCCTGAGCTCTATCTCCAAGCTTTGCAACTACGTCACACATTTCTGCAATGGCCAGAAACCAACAAACATCCTAAGACAAGCTTCAATCCAAATCTGTATTCTGTTTATATGCCTTCAGCATTAGACGGTGTTAAAATTAGGTCTGAACAACCTCAAGTTTGGGGGTTCAGGTCTGAAATTACTGCTATGTACTGTTGACTTCACTCTAGAGGAGAGGTAAAACCAAGGACTTCCTACACATAAATGTAGAAGAACTTTTATGCCTTTTGAGCAGGAAAACAGGGATAAGAGTGAATGCACTGCAGTCTGTTGGGGCACCCTGCCTAGCTTGGTCCACATGAATATTTGTTTCAGGTTTTAAAATGAACTAATGTGCAAATGTAACTCTCGTTACAGCGATGCTCAGTGCCATTTTATGCTCAGCATCACGGTTCATGAACCCACCATGCCATCCTCTTGGAGCAGCAGCATGCACCCACTCGCCCCTTGGTGCATGGAGACAGGGCAGGGATCACTTAACCAGTGCCCACGGGGACATCCCTGCTGCTTGGGGCAGAGCTGCTGGCTTGAGTGCATGACTGCAAGTTAGCTCTGATTAGCTCTGGCTCTCAGTAAAGCCAACAGCAGGAATTACAACAAGATGGCAGCGTTAGGAATGGCTGATGGGCTCTCCGTGGTTGAGAGGAACTGTTGCTCTTCTCACGACTTTGTTGGGACTCACCAGCTTTACTTCACACTGGGCTGCAGCATGGAAGGGGATGAAAAGAGGACCAAACTGGACTTGCTGGAGCACGAAGGTCCCCTGCTATTCTGGTGACAGGCACCCTGACAGAAGAGCTAGGAAACGGTGTCACTTGGGCTGCAGCTCCTGCTGGGAGCACAGGACCCCCTGCCATCCCCCAGGCAGCCAGCCAGCCTGCTGGGCAGAGAGGCAGGCAGCATCCAGCCCTTGGATACAAGAAGTGACAGAGTCTTTAGGGCTGAAAGGAGTCAGAGGATTAGCAGCAAAAGAAGGAGAGCTGGTGTGGCTAAGCATCCCCTGGGAACGATGGAAAGCCAGTGCAGCCTGTTGGCCACCTTGCCGGTGTGCCAATCTGAGAGCAAAGCACGAGTCCAGCAGGTTTTGTCATGCTGGAGTTTGGGAGGGCTTTGCTCTGGTGTGGGGATATGTTGGCACGCAGTGGTCCAGGGCAGTGAAAGAGGGTGTGCTTTCCTGCACGTTCCTCCCTTCCCTGCCCAGGATCTTCTGTGTGGTCAACGTTGACCACAAAACTCTGCAGTGGCCCTTAAGCGTTAATGGGGAAGTTGCTACCAAGTTTTTTGAACCAGTTCCCACCAGTCCATAAACAGGAAAAGCAGCAGAAATATTTAACACCTCCCTCCCCTTCCCCTGATGCTTGTTCTTTATGAATTGTTCTCATGGACTTCCATGGGGTCCAGAGACAGCAGACCCGCAGAAAAGCTAAAGGGCATTTGGGATCTCAGCGGCACTTCAGAAATTTAGGTTGCGTGTTGTCCTCTTCTGAGTCATACAACAAGCACCGAATCCCTCTCCACCTGGACACACTGAAGCCAAGTCACCTCAGCTGGGGCAGGCAAGTCAGGACAGGTACAGTCAACGCATCCTGATGCCAGCACAGGCTTCAGAATTTGTATCTATGGATTTGCATTTGACAAACCCACCTTCCTGCGCCATCTGTATTGTACAGTAATTTAGACTGCAGTAATTTAGACTGCAAAGCAAATGGAGAATGCTGCTGTGCTGTTTTAATACTCTCCTGCAATCAAAATGCAGACTCAGGACCATTTGGTCGTGGGTGTGCAGAATATGGTGGGAATTGAGAAAGAACAGGGATTCCACATGACATTTTCTCAGTGGACCTATCAAACCCTCATCTGGCCACATCTCCAGCTTTTGCCTTAAACAGTAATCATGTGGGATTCAAACCAGTGGCCAGGAAGGCTCTGGATAATCATGGGTTTGCAGTAGAGAAGGGCCTGATTTATTGCTCCATAAAATATTATCCTTTGGCTGTCACTATGCATATAATTTCTAAGCTATCTTTTTCACAACATAGTGAAAAAATAACACTTTCTTTTTCTTCTTTTTTTTTTTTAAGCTGTACTAATACTCAGCTCTGAGTGATTCCAGCCTTGCCATAATGTATTTTTTACCTCTTCACAGTCTTATTCTGTTATTTCTACCCTTTCCTTCCTTCCCCCATTACATGCAAATAAAAGTTTCCTAAAGGTAAATCCCGTGGAATTCAGAAAACAGGCAAATTCAGATGGTTTTAAAACCTTGGTTTGAGAAACTTGTGCTTGTTCTGGTGTCTAAATCTGAGCTGAGCTATTTTGAAAAACTGGGACCAATCAAGCAAACCATTAAACCTAAACATTAAATACTCCACATTTCCCCTTGAAAAACAAGGAAGAAAAATCTCAAAGTAGGAAGTACTTAGACCAAACGTGTCATATATGCAACAGTTAAATCTAACTAGTCCCTATGAATTTGTTTTTAAAGGAATACATGATCCCCCTCAGCCAGCTGATGCCTTGAAGAGGCAGGGAGGCAGGATGGCTCCTTCTTCTCCCATCATCCCTGCTCCCTCTGCCATAAGCAGCACACCAGAATTTAGCTCCTACCCTGGCTCCTGCAGGTCAGTGACTGGATTTTGACAAAAAGGATAGAAGGTGAGGCAGGAGGAAAAAGGAAGAAGAGCTCCTTTACTCACTAGTTCACGGTGCCGTACCCCTTGGCTTTAGTAAATCCCACGGAAATGGCAACCACCAAGGCGGGGAGCCCTATGGAAATGAAACAAGAGAAAACTGGTCATTTAAGCATATGTGCAGCTCTTCTTCCACTCAACCACATAATATACCCCATTCTTCCCAGTGTTATTCTAGCACCATCTGTCCCAGCCTGGGTCTTTGGCAGAGACTGAATTCAGGACCTTCAGAGCCAAAAGCATGAACCCTTGTTACCTCTGCTAATGAAGTAAATGCTATCAGCTGTAATCAGCTCATATCCTGCTGTGGTCCCAGCAGTTGTGTGGGGACTGACAGCACATGCAGATGCATAAAATATGTTTATTTTATTCTTGGGTACACAGGCTGGCCAGGAATACATAAGGGTCTCTCCTGAAGATGGAATATTCAGCCACAACCCAACTCCAAGAAGCCAGCAAGGAGGAGGTTAAGGGCTATGTTCGCACTTAACATAATATATGATGAACAACCCAGGTTCAAATCTCACCCCAAATGAGCCAGAAAAGGAAATGGAAACTGAGTTCCCCTACCCCAAACAGGTCCCCTAAGTGCTGGGCCATGATCTATAATAGAGCAGGTCCCTCTGAACAACAGTGGAAAAGAGCATCAGAACATCAAGTCTTTCTGCAAACCAGGATACTTCTTCTCTTGCCAGACACCTGCTCCCTTTTTGTGTCCAAAAGGGGAATAAACTAAGAGAAACCAGCTGCTCTGGAGAAGACACACTTCGTCACGAGTGTTGCAAAGGATGAGCAAGTTAGTCTGTGGCTGAGACGCCACAAGGTACAAAGTACAATTAATCTTCAGAGCGTCATGAGCTAATGGTGCCAGCACAGGATGTCATTTCAGGTGCATAAGGGGGTGAAGCTATGGCTTTGATCTTACTGCTAGAAGCTCCCATAAAATAGAGCGAGGAGTATAAAGAAAACCTGCTGGTTATTGTGCAACCTGCTGGTTATTGGCCTAAAACTCATAAAAAGTTCTGAACTTGTTGGGTCCTTGAACGCCTAGGCGCAATCCAAACTAGCAAAAGACACTACAGATTGCTAATAGTCTTCTGATCCTTCTTATCCCTGCTCAAGGATCTACGGAGGAGATTGGATACTTTTCTGGTTCACTAGCCCCAGCCCAGCTCTCCCCTTTCCCTAAAGAAATGCCTAGATATCGGCCAGTAACATCTGGTTCTTCAGCTACGGAGGTCTCCATATGGCTTTTTATAGCCCTCCTCCTTGTGACACAATGAATTAAGCTGTCTCAATGCTAAAGATGGGCAAATCCCATTAAGAATTAGCAGGATCAGTAGCCAGCTAGGATTAGTGCTTCTTGACAAGACCCTAATTCCTGTGCTGTAGAGGTCACGGCAGGTGGCTGCAGAAGACGCTGTAGATCGAAGGGATGTGCAGACACAGCATCCAGACAATAACCCTGCTGGCAAGGTGGTCACTCAGCAATACAAATCATCGCAAGATTGATTAATAGTGAGGGTCTGCAGCCAGCTGGCAGGCATAAGGCCAAGTTGGCTGGAATATACAACCTTTGAGAGTTATCATAAAGGGAAGCGTTTCCCTTCCATCATGAGATTTCCAAGCACAATTCACGTTTGATCAGTTCAAAACCAACAGGCAGTGAGTTTAAAGTTATCTCTTTTTTTTTTCTTTTCTTTTTTTCCCCCTTTTTTTATTCTTAATTGACTACTGCTCCTCTTCCTGAGCCTCCTTCACACCTCATCTGGATATATTCTGGGTGCTATATTCACTACGATGCCATCAATATGGCATCCGATGGCAAGCACACCAAGAAACCACATGTGAAAGGACTTTTTCAGGAGTACAGTTTGATGCAAGAGGCCCTGTGAAAGAGGAAAGTTGGCAAAGACTCCACCAAAAACAGCACCTTGTTCTTCGCAAAGTGCTTCTCTTAGACGTGATAATTATGCAGAAATGCAGACGCAGGATGTAAACTCATCAGCTTACAGGGACTGGCTCGTACTGAGACTGGGTAGAGCCCCAGCTTGTGCTGCAAATGGATCTGTACAAGCAGCGTTTACTGAAGGTGGTAGCTCTGCCATGGTAGCTAAGCCAAAGAGCATCGTAATGAGGGATGCTGTACTCTTCCGCCTTGGGAGAGCTGTTAACGGTCTAATCACAGTCAGTTGTGACTGGACAAGAAAAAAAAAAAATCGAAAATTTTAATCTATTTTTTGATTATTTGAAAGCAAGCTATTCCTAACTGGTCTGTTCCATACACCATGTGCGGTTTCTATCAGCCCTCTAGGCAGTCGCTCAAGCTACGTCGTCACTGGCAAGGTTTGGGGGACTTCCCACAGCAAGTGACTTTTACATTTACAACTCCAAATAAACGAGTTAGAAACCTGTTTTGAAGAGTTTTATACTGCCAGCTCGGAGGAGGCGCGGGTCATGTGTTCATCATGTCCCACTAGAAAAGGCGGTTTGCTGATAACTACCAAGAGCCGTAACTGTTATGAACAACTGAGGACCTGCTCAGACCCTGAGCTATGGCAGCATTAAAACTCCAGCTGTGGAAACTATGACACAGTTATAAAAAGACTGACAAAATTATTTGTTCTTTACTGGGGCTAAATATGATGATTGAATGGTTTCTAGGGAACAGTTTGTCTGTCTGTTCTAAATAATAACAATAAAAAAAAATTCTAATTGCTAAAAACTCTTTTCTAGAAAGGCAAAGTTGCATACCCAGGAGGAGAACAAAAAACCAGGGAATAAACCTCACTGCTGATGGAAACCACTGCAGTTTCAATGAGCTACAGCTGACAGAAGCTGAGAACTTGGCAAAGACATCTAGAACAAGGGCTTAGAGAAATGCTAATGCCCAAAGGGGAAAAAGGGGGAGAATCAGCCCATGACAAAGTGAATTGTGCTAATTATTTCAGATTATGCTCTTTAAAACATATTTTCGGCTTCTTTCCTCTTAGAAGTGCCATTAATCCCAGCTCTACAGCTAAAGTCTAGCAGGATGCTAAATATTGGAAATTCCCTTGCTGCCTTAATAGGAGAGAGTGTTCTTCATTTCTTGTCCTAACCTATTCCAAATGGTTATTATGCATCATTTATCAGCCAGTGCACCCTAGCTCAGAGATGACTACATTTTACTAGCAGTGCAAATTTTGCTTCTACACATGTAAGGTGTTGTGGTTTTTTTTTTAATCTGTACAGACTACAAATGTGAATGTTGCCCATCGAAAATTCCCTTGTCTAACATGCCCACTTGTTCCAGCTTTTACAAATCAGAAAAATCCCTTTTTATTACCTAGAAAAGCTATTAGTCTTTTGCATTCGATGCTCCTTGAGTCACAGAATGTTTGTGTATAAACATATGCACGAACACACACGGGCGCATGCAGTCTGTGCTTTGCAAGTACGTGGCCGTGCTCCTGCTACACGCAGACACCGTATTTCAATACCACAATCTATTTTCTTGCGTAAGCAAAAGCTAGGAGTGAAAACTTAAAGGGATGCAGGTGCTGGAATGAGGACAGCTCTTGCTGTGCCAGAATAAATCACATCAGGGCGCTTCGTAAGCATCAGAAATATCTTGCCTGGGGTGAAATGCTTGACTTCAGTAGTAAAACGAGACACTAATACAGCTCAGACATACAATGCTTTCTCTCTCCCTTTCTCTTTTTTGCCTGCTCGCTTTTGAGCAACTTTTTGTTCAGCTGCTCCTTTCAAATGCATGCTTGTTATTGCTTTGAAAGGCCAGGTTATGGGTTTGTGTTTGTTTTCTACTACAGAATGCATCATTTAAGGCTAATAAATTAAACATACAGAAGAGGCAGAGGGAGAAAAATTAGTTACAAGCATCTGCACTGGTCTCATAGTTTATTTGTCTATGAAAGGCCCTGCTGCCATGGAGACGGGATTTCAGAGCTTGCTTCACTCCGGGTTGTACATGGAAGGAGACAGCGAGAGACAGAAAAGGAAAAAGCAAGAGAGAGACCCAAACCCAGGAGAAACCGCCCCCAGCACACCCTTTGAAAACTCAGCCCCTCTCGACTCATCTATTTTGTGTGAGCCTGGGGTGCACTGGGCAGCAGGCAGGACTTATGGCTCTTGCTCATGCTATTTTTTAACCATCTCAGCCCTTCTTGGCACCTCCAAAAGGGTTGCGGGCACCCTCTGCCAAGCCTTCTGCAGAGCATCAGTCCCTCTTGTAGCCCGGACCCTCTCTGCTCCGCATCCCGGGGCAGGGACAGCACTTCCCCTCCATCCCGGGGGGAGCTGCTCCGCAGACCCAGGATCCTCACCCCATCCGAGACACAAGAAGCGCTTGCGGATGATGCGGTTCCGTAACCGACCCGTCACGGCCATGTAGGACTGCCAAGCCTCGGTCAGCACCCAGCAGAAAGAGGAGAGGAAGAAGAAGTGCAAGAAAGCCGCCACCAGCGTGCATATCACCTGGAGAGAGGAGGAAAGGAGGACATGTGAGAGGAGCAGCAGGCGGAGAGAGCAGCACGTAGAGAGCAGAAGGAGCAGGGAGATGCTTCCAAACCAGGCTCTGGAAGGCAAGGTCATGGAGATCAGGACACAAAAAAACATTTTAGGAGGAAGCGGTCTCCCCTACAAGCTTCGACCTAGCAAAGGACCCAAACATTTGCTTCAAATTTAAGTATTGCATGGAAATCAGCTGCTCTTAAGCATGAGCTCTAAGATAAGCCCATGGTTAACACTTTTGCCGAAGTCTGAGCCCACAGCCCATCCTGGTGCTTTCTTGGCTTCAGCAAGATATATTTATTTTCCAAATGATCAAAACCATTGCTACGATCCTTTCGGGGAGGATGGAGCAGTTAGTAAGCGGTGAACTAATCTCAGCTCAAAAGGTTTGCAAAGCACCGTGTCGCTGGCAGCCAAGCTGCAGAAATGAAATCAGAGGAAGGCAATTTAGATGGCATCCCTGCCAGGGAAGGATCACTGAGTGAAAGAGTTAAGCCGTGAGAGCTGGGTGAAATCACGGCTGCCACGGGCTGGTAAGGACTGCAAACATGAGAGGTGCAGAGTTGTCCAAGAGCATATAACTACTAGCAGACAGGGAAGGGAAAAAAAAAAAGAAAGAAAGAAAGAAAAAAAAAGAAAGAAAAAAAGAACCTACATTAGAACGAATTTCATAATGGTGAGCTCTGCTACTCGGTGGGGAAATCTCTCAAGGGAAATGCAAGGAGCTTAAGCCATTTAAAATTAAACTGGGGAAAGTACTAGCAAATGCATTATGAAGAACAATCCTGTAGTGCCAGGGAGATGGACTGGAAAGCTGACAAGCTCGCCTTTGTTTTTAACTCAGCAAGGCCAAATCTTTCACTGGTGCAAATTGGTGCCGCTCTGTTTAACTCTGCCAGAGCTGTGCTTAATTTCCACCATCTGCGAGTCGGAAATCGTGAATCAATGTACTCAAGAAAATGATGGAAAGAAACTCCAGTGGCTCCCAAGGAGAAGGGAGAGCAAAATAGACTTTAAAAGTGACTCTGGATGAAAAAAATGGCTTAAGGCTTTCAGAGCAGGGGGAGGGGGAGATTGACAATGAAGAATTTCTCTGCTTTGAGTTATATCAGGAAACGTGGACTTTGGGTTTACGGTCAATGAACCTTCCTCTTTTTTCATCCACCAGCATCTTTTTAACACAGAGCTCTCATGCACGGAGTGTCTTTTATCATGATTTTATCGGGGTCCTCTGGATTCATACGCTGGCACAAACTGACGTTATCAGAGGCTGTGAATAAAAGTAAGACTGTGTTCTTTGAGACAGGAACTGTCTTTTTGTTCCATATTTGTATTTGACACCAAAACCCTTGGTATTCTGCCTATAAATGGATTCTGGATGACAGTTCAGTACAAATAACACAGCTCAATAGGATAATTTCAAATAACTTTCCCATTTAAAAAAAAATCCTAAAAAGGTCGTTGCTATTCATCAGCTTACAGACCTACATAAAAAAGTTACAAACACAGGATGCTTTCTGGAATGTATTTTAAGAGACTGTTATTTTATAATCTTTTTTTTTTTTTTGGCTAACACGAGATACGACACTTCATTTTACCATTTTGATTTTGTTCTGCACCGATGTGGTTCTGCCCGGTTTGCCAATAATTTGTAAAGGGCGAGAGAAAAATTTTTCTTTCCAATTTTCCACCAGAGAGATACGTTTTCTGGGGTATTTTTTCTCAATCAGGTTGTTTCAATAGAAAGGGATATATGCAGAAAATGTGTTTCTATGCACATCTGCACATCTCAGCTGGGCCGGTATAAATCTGCTGCCTCAGCTGAAAATAGGCTGTGAACTTGGTCAGCTGATGGGCAGGCACCTATTTTCTTCCGCTGCCTCTGCTGCAGGTTTTTCCTTCCTTGTAAGGAAAACAAAAAAATCTCCATGAAGGCCTAAGCAGAGGCCTTCGTCTTTGGACAGCAGATGTCCCAAGCCGCTGCAGAAAGATCTAGCAGAGCTTGTCAGTCTGTCAAGGCCATTAGCCCTTGTTTTCCTTTAAGAGGAGAAATCTGTTTCCTTGCGGCGTGTAGCCATGCCTTTGAGATATGGCCAGTTCATGCAGCATTCACTTCTTTTGTATCACGTTATTGCTGACTGTAATTTTTTAGCCTTTTCCCAGGCCTTTCATCTTCAAAAAGCTTAGCAAATCCAGGCGTGGAGTCTTGCCTTTAAGGTGACATGGATGGAAATCAAGGGAGAATTTGGCATTTCCATAATACCATAGAAATTCTCCCAGAGTAACTGCAATTATAAATCAATCACCAACATTTTAAGACACTCCATTATCAATAATTGAATATGAATAAATTCCTAATTTACACTCCTTCATCTCTTCTCCGTATAGTTTTCTTTCTCTGTTCCCTGCCAGAGACTGTTTACTAGATGGCTGAGCGGAAATCCAAGAATAACCTTTCTATTTACGGTGTTTCATGCATATGTATGTGCAAAGAGCTAATCTGCCTCATGCAATCGCAGCCGGGAGCTTTGAATCCCCTCTAACAGCTTTGACAGTGAACACCCAGGGTAATGTGAGAAAAAGCACGAGGGAGAACCTAGGCTCACAACTGTGCTCTGAAGGGGGTGGGAGAGGGCGAAGACATCCACCTCCTGTCCTGGGGTGAAGGAGGTTAACAAAAGAGGAGGTCCAGCCACGGTTTGCCATGTTGAGCATCCCTCAGCGTTTCTTTCTATGGAAAGAAGCTCCTAGCACACACCTGGGCTTGCAGACAAAGCACCCAGGGAAAGCGAGAGCTTAGTTCACCCTTTCTCCACCTCTTCCCCCGAGAAAACCATGTTGGCCATAAAAGAAAGCTCTGCTTTGCAAAGTTAATTTCCGAAGAGCACTTGTTTAATAGGAGCAGAGCTGGCTGGCTGCATCTCTCCACCCTTCTCTACACACATCTGACTCAAGCAGCTGTAAAGCTTTCCCTAAAACATAACCTAGCCCTAAGCCGAAGGGCCCTCAATAGAAATTAGTTTCTGTGATTCATTAAACCCTCGGGCTTCTCTGCAGAAATGCTTCCAAAAGTGACAGCATGCTCTGGCTGCCAAAGTAGATGCTTGAAAAAACTGGCCGGTCACTGGTTGCTGTTAATTAAAAATTACATTTTGACTTCTGATTGCAACTTTGGCAGCAGGAGTAGTGGAGGACACGTCTTGCCTCACTTTTCTGCTTAGCAGAGTTAGGACGGTTGGAGCACTTGGAGAGATGGCAAAGTGTACAACAGGAAGGTACTAATGGTGAGCGGTGATTTGTTATGCCCGATACCAAGGGGGAAATTGGAAGTACTTTAGCTGGAGAAAAGTCATACAGGCAACACGCACCTCTCCAGCGGGGTCCGTAATGAGGGAAGGCATGGACGTGCAGCCAGTGCACATGGCTTGAAAAATCCACCTTACATCTTGCCTCTCCCACTCGAGCCACGCTGTGATCTGCAGCGAGTCCCTCACGGCCCCCCAGCTCTGCAGCGTGCACAGCGCATCTGGCAACACTTCCTACCCCAAGAAAAGGTGGGTTTTGTGGCTGTGTTTGTTAACATCTGCCAAGCACTTTAAGCTCAGGTTATAAAAGTTGCTGGAGAAATATCTGTAAAGCTGAGGTGGTGTTGCTGGGTTGTTTTGTTTTTTTTTTTTTAAAGCCTTTTCTCAATCTGTCTTTCTTTGTAATTTTTGGAAAATAAAATGGTTAAAGCCTTGAATTAACCATGTTTCTTCACTGTGCCATGCGCCAGCTACTCTAGGCAGATATTCAAAAATATCACATTGGTTTTAATCAAAGCCCTGAGGATGCTGACAAATTATCAAAGAGAGAGCGAGAGAGAAAATTGAAATCTGCCATTTAGTCGTGTCTTTGACATGTTGCTAATTAACAGATGGAGGAAAAATGAGGAAGCGTTGCCTGAATGGATCCTTTCAGTGCTAAATCAGGGGAAAAGCAAACAAACAAACAAAGCCCAACTGATCTCCTACCTTATTCCGGGTCTGGGTCTGTCCAATCAGGATGAGAGCATTGGAGGAGATGATGGACAGGCAGAAGTTGATAAGAATGACAGAGCGCTCTGAGCGAATATACCTGCAGCAAGAGAAGAGGGGGGGGAAGATCCATCCTGTTACAACTTCATTAAGTTACCTCTGAAAAGCATCAACCAGGTGCAGGTTGCACTGGGCCAGGCTCTACAGAAGGCCATGGTAAGAGATTGCCCATTTCCTGCAGACCTTGTGTGTTATACAGACAAGAGCAAGGGGAAAAGGGAAGGGGAAGAGCTTAGGTGTAGTGCTCAGCCCACACATCTCTCCATCCTCCCCCATCAATGCTGGAGTTATGAGCACGAGTCAACAAACTAGGGGCCAGCCTGGTCCCCAGTCTGAGCTGCTCCTACAAGAGTAGAGTGCTGCAAGTCTTCTTCAGTTCTGCTTACTGAAAGGGGACTCGAAAGGGGACTTGAAAAGGAGCTTAAAAGAAAACATACAGGCAACACATGGAAAGATTCCCAAATAAGAAGAGCCACAGGCATGCTGGTGATGAAAGCAGATTACGAATGCATGCACCTTCACAACAAAGTGTTTGTGATTCAGCATTCCTCTTTGTTTAACCTAACAACCAGTCCTGAAGTGAGACATCTTTGTGACTTCCCCCCTCCTGAGACAGAGAGGAAAAAACTTCTCAGAACTAGGCCAAATACAGAACTGCAGCTATGGGTCTGGGACATTAGGGATCCAAGTTAGGAAACTGTTGCCTTCAGCACCTTGCAGGAACAAGCTATTTGTCATTTCTGATTTGCAATGTGCAGCACAGCACCAACTTGCTGCCGAGGTACGTGCACGACAATTAATTCAAACCACTGGCTACGGAGAAAGATTTCTTTGAAGGTACTTTTATGCCTTCAAGGGAATTGCAAAAGTGCAAGTCCTCAAGGATTGACTCAAGACCTGACCATACCGACACTCATACACGTGAATAATCTCAGTGATTTGGCAAGTGCCCTGCCTGAATACCACATGAGTGAAGAGTAGATGCTGATGCTTGTAGAAATTAGAAACAGATCTGTTAATCAACCAGCTCATCCCTGGAGGCTAATGCAGGATTATTTCCTATATTCCAGAACATCAACTATTTATATTGGTAATTTAATTTCATTAACTAATTTTAGCAAGAGTGAGCTGGTCGTGCTTTGATTGCAGAGTTTTGAGTTTCTGACTAGGTGGGCAGGACGAGGCTACTGCACGTGTGTGTTTTGTCACGGGTAAAGCTGTCCTTCGGACCTACTGAAGGTTGAAAAACTTTGATTTTAACTTCCCTCTGAGTTTTACCTTCAGACAAACATGAGCATTGATGATGTGCTTTCCTGGATACAAAAAAGTCACTGATGCAAAGTAGCCTGAGCTTATACTTAGTCCGTTGGAAATCTGGTTTATAGGTAGTTCTCCCTGAAATGCACCCAACCCCAGAACAGACGACAAAATTTAGGCTTCCAGCTCAGCTAGAAACTGAGCTGACTGCCTGCAAAATGAGCCTCTGGTTCCTTTCATCACCAACCTGATCCCAAATTTCCCCATTTCATTGTGCTTAATACAACGCTGTGCATCACCTGGATTCTGTTCCATTTGTGGCTGGAGGATACTGAGCCATCGATCTATCTATGCTTTGATTGTGTGAAGTAAAACATCAAGTCTCCAGTCAGAAGCTTCTAGGGGACAGAAAGGGAGATTCGGACTCTCTCCTGGTGGGAATGAGATGTAATAAATCTGTGTAGCAACACTATGAGCCAACTGGCATTAGCGTGCACTTCAAAAGCCTTTTCTGGTCAAAAAAGGTAAGAAACAAGCTGGCCATAAGTATAGTCTGTATGTGAATGTAAGGGAAGATAATCCAGCTGTCTTCGGACATTTTCTCCCTTTAAATAAGGCTATTCTTTTGCCATGCTTCCCTTCAGACACTGAGAGTCCGTCCTGTTCCCCAGATCCCTCAACCTCCAAAGTACGAGATGCGAGTTGGCAATGTGTAGAATCACAGAATCACAATCATTTAGGCTGGGGAAAACCTCTCCAGTTCCCAGTCCTGTCCTCTGCCCAAAAAAGGGCTAATTCTAAAGTCGGATCAGGTTTCTCAGGGTCTTGTTCAATTAAGTTTTGAAAATCACCAAGAACAGAAATGCCACCACCTCTCTTGGCTGACTTGTTACAGCACTTAACTGCTTTCATGGTGAGCGATTATTTTTCTTTATATCCAGCTGGATTTTTTTCCTGCTGCAGCCGGTGCCTCTAGACCTTTCGCTGTATACCTCTGCAAGTTGTTTGACTTCTCCGTGACTCCTCCTTAATAGCCTTCTCTTCTCCAAGCTAACCAAGCCTTGTTCCCTTTGCCTCCTTTTACATCATGTGCTCCGGCTCCCTAAGCACCCACTGGACTTGCTCCAATGTGCTGACATCTCTTGTATTGGGGGAATCCAATATTGGACACACTTTTCCAGTTGTGGCCTCAAAAGTGTCAAGCAGAGGGGAATAATCAATTCCCTTAACCTGTTGGCTATATTCGTGCCTCTATAGCCCAATATAACGTTGACTTTCATTGCTGCACTGGTGCACTGCTGATTAATTTCCAAATTTTGCCCACTAGGACCTGCAGAGCCTCCCCTGTGGAGGCATTACCAAGCCAGTCAGTCCCCAGCCCTTCTTGCTCCAACGCGGTTGTTCTGTCCCAGGTGCAGGACTGTGCATTTGTCTTTGTTGTACCGTTTCTCCACCCTGTATCTCCAGTTTGCTGAGGTCCTTCTGAATGGCAGTGCTGCTCTCCAGCATATCGGTCACTCCTCCCAATTTGGCGTCGTCCACGAACTTGCTGAAGGTGCATTTTGCCCCATTGTGCAGGTTGTTAAAGAAGGAATTAAACAGTATTAGCCGCACTATCAACCCTTGTCAGATGCAACTAGTAACCAGCTCCTGATTGGGCTTCAAACCGTTGACCATTACCCTTTAAGCCTGCATGAACTCCATCCAGCTATTAAGCCACCTTAGAAGCCACCAATCCACTGCACAATTCCCTGGTCTGGATACAAAGATGCTATGGGAGACTGTGTCACAGGCCTTGGTAATGTCAAAAAATACAACACCTACTTCTCTCCACTCTCCATGGAACCAGTCATCCCATCACAAAAGGGAAACAGGTCGGTCAGGCACAATCTGCCCTCAGTAAATCTGTACTGTCCATTCCTAATTGCTTTCTTGTCCGTCGTTTTGCCTGGAAACAACCTTTATAACTACTTGCTCTTCCCAGGGGCTGTGAGTAGGCTGACCAGCCAGTTGTTCTCTGGATCCTCCTCCTTGCCCTTTTTAAAGATGGGTGTAACATTTGCCTGCTTCCAGCCACCAGGAACCTCCCCAAATGATAGAGAATGGCTCCACAGTAACATCAGCCAGCTCCCTCAACACCCTCGATGCATCCTATTCGGTCCCATGGACTTGCAAATGTCCAGCTTACTGAATGGTCCTTCATCTCTCTCTTCCTTGGCAGTGGGTAGTATTTTCGCCCTCAGATTCTGTCACTAGGTACAGGTACTTGGGTCCCTGGGAGCAAACCTTGCCAATAGAACAAGATGACAAAGGCACCGAGTACCTTCACCTTTTCTACTTCCTTCTCCCTTAGGCTACTTGCCCCATCCAACAATGGGCCAACATTTTCCTGGGTAATCTTTCGGTGCTGATGTACCTACAGAAACCCTTCTTGATGCCTCTCACATCCCTTACCAGTTTCAAATGCAGCTGAGTTCTGACCTTCCTAATTCAATCCTGCATTCCTGGGCAATGCTTTCATAGTCCTCCTTGGTAGATTGACCTAGCTACCAAGCATTTCCTTGTTATGTTTCAGCTCAGTTAGAAGCTCCCCATTATGCTAAGACAGCCTCCTGCCACGCTGGCTTTTTTCCTTCCATTTCCTCTTCTCCAGCAGAGGATGCTCCACAGAAAGAAATCACAATTACTATCTAGACCCCCTGGCCAAAGAAGTGAGGAACTCATATCAGAGAGGGAAAAAACACAGAACTTGATGTGTTTAGCCAGGGGAGGGACCTCCAGCAAAAGCAGAGCTATACCAGGGTGCTGTCTCACTACCCCTTGGCTGGTAGATGGACTCTGCCTACTTATCAAAATATGCTGTACTCAGCCACCAAAACAGGGGAAAACTCACTGCAAATTTAGGGAACTTCTGCTCTGGCCTGGGTCCTGCAGGATGTGGGGAAGCCCTGTGCAAACCAAGACAGATGGAGAAGGTGGGAAAACCCAGCAGTCTGTCTCTCTGCCCCCATTACGCTCCCTTCCTCTCCGCAAACACTGAGTCACTCTTGCCTTCTCACTGTGCGTACACACGTCCTTCCCCACACAGTCACTTACTCATTCCGGCTACCTCCCACCAGGGCCACCGAGTGCCTCAGCATCTCCAGCACTGGCAGAGCTCCTGGGTTTAAAGCAAGTGTTAAAAGCCCCTTGAGAGCTCATTGACAACCACTAAATCAATCCTCAGGCTTCGATGGGCAGGGAGTGAAAAAAGCTCACGCTGGTATCTTTCAGCGATACAGCATTCACCCAGCTGCCACCAGCGAACAAGGTCTGCCGTGCCCCACATGCTGATGGGCTGGCGGAAGAGCTATTCGATAGCAAGCATTGATCTCCATGCTATGGAAAGGTCACTGACTCCAGAGGCTGTTGAACCGCAGTGGGTTCAGGGATGGAAAACACATTGGGGCGCTCCTGAAACACCACCTTGTCAAGGAGCTGCTACAAACCAAAGCTTAGAGAAACATGGTGCTAAGTCATTTCACCTGTTCTGACCCTTGAATAGTTCCTTTTCTCCCCAGCGTTTCATTTTCATGTCAGTTTTCAGGAGGGAAGTTCTTTTTCTTTCAATTCCCCCTCTTTTTCCACAAGGCTGGTGGAGCACGTGGCCCACACACAGATCATGTCTCCAGCTGTGACCCAGGACAGCCACTGCTGAGATGTAACAAGGTCACTCCACTTCTGTGGCCCACTGTGTCACTGACCTCTCTGTCGAGACTACTAATAAGGCCAGAGATGCACCATCTGCAGCAGAGTTTTTGCAGCCATCTGTCTATTGGGAACTGGAGTGAGTCCACCAACAGGCCACCAACAGCCGTCAAACAGAAACAACGTCCAGTTTTCGACGAGACTGTGCCAAGTTGGCTGTGTCTGAAGTGATCGCTTGCATCAAAAAGCTCATGCCATTCATGCCGATGACTGAGTAGGTGCCACTAAGAAGCAAGCGTTATTTGGGGATTTTGAATGGGAAGCAGAGAGTAAATTCATTTCCTCTCTGGTATGCAGCCCAAAGCTGGGATCACCTCCCCTTTTACTCTGTCCCCTTTTCTTTATCATGTTCCTTTCCCTCTTTCTCCCTCGCCCTTGCTTTCTGCTTCCCATGTATAAACAAACCCTAGCTGGGCAAAATTCTGGGAAAGTTTCCAGATTGTCAGTCTCAGTGAGCTTATTCATCAGAAGTGTTTCATACTCAAGCTGAGCCTATGTATGCATGCTCCAGATGCCTTTGTCCAGAGGTCTGAATGGGAAATTTCCCAGCCAAAGCTCCCCAAAACAGCTGAGCTCTGGTGAGTGTTCTCCACAGAAGACCAGGCAGCTAGGGCATGAAGATTTTCTCCTCTGCACGGTGAGAAAGGACCATTTTGATATGGCTCCTGTATTTTAGCAACAACAGCTGGAATAATATTGCTGATCCCTCTTCTGAGCATTCCTCCAGCTGTTGTCTATCAGACTATATAACATCTAGGGCAAAACAAAGTGGGAGCCAGGAGATAACGTTGACTTGACTATAATGTTCCTGAGACCATTAATAGGACAGCAGATTCATGTCCAGCAGCTATGCCTAAAATAAAAAAGGACACACAGAGTGCTCAGGGCTCAGCCATGGGAATGCTGTGAAGTTTAGAAAACATGAAAACATGATCTACAGAGAAGAAATGAAACAAACTCAGCGCACCAAAAAGAAATTCTAGAGATCACTTGATCATGCTTTACAAATATTTACACAAAGAGACTTAGGATAGAGAGCCCTTTAATCAGGATATAGCTGGTCTCAGGATCACTTGGAAATGTATGTCCATCCTTGGCTAGCTCAGAAATGCCCATTCAAGCCTCCCATAAACATGTCCCCCCATTCATGCTGATCATTTTGGGCATAGGCATAACGCAAAGGCTGGAATGAGAAATTAAAAAGAGCGTATTTTAAACAGGGCAGGCAATTAACTTTACTGTCCTCAATAACAGTAAATATTGAGGGGCACACTCCTGGAAGAAAATACATCATGTTATTCCAAATGACTCTGGCATGCTCCAAACTGATTCAACCTCATGTCTGAACTCGGGTTTCAGATCCTGGACTTGTTTCTGATAGGGAAGAGAGGGTGAGGCTCGAACACTTGCTCTTTACCACTCTGTCCTAACTTTCCACTTGATCCTGACACCAGTGACACCAGTAAGTCACCTACCAGCGCTGCCCAGTGCTGCCCAGCCTGAGGAAAAGCAGGAGAGGACAAGGACTTGAGCAGATCCAATGATACCCCAGGCACGGAAAAACCTGAGTTCTAGATAAATGTTATTATGATCAGTCTTCAGCTCAGAGCACTTGCCACAATTAACTAGCCACTATGCACTGTCACAGTACCAACAAAAAAAAGATGCATTTTTGCTCATTTTTACTCTCTTGTTTATTCCCTCCATCAAAGGGTAGAGAAAGTTATCTCAGTTCACGACTCTGAACTGAATTTACCCTTTCCTCCCTACTATGAAGGCTCACTTGACAAAATAAAAGCCGCAGACCGATCCCTTCTCCCAAAAGGGCCACCAGTAATTTCCAGGCAGTATATTCCCTGTAGCCACTGCATTTCAATTTCACAGTCATTTACCTGTTTCTGATTTTCTTTGTTTTATTTAGCTTAGAGTCATGAAGGTCTCAGCACGTTTGCAACGGGATTAGGAAGGGCAGGGGTCTCACAGTATAAACTCAAACCTTGTTCGGTGCCGTATAGGGGGAGAATCCCTTGCACACCTCGGGTCCTCCAGCTTATACCATCCACCAAAATGTATCTAACAGGGGCATGGGCCAATGTGGGCCTTTGTTCAATAAAACTGTGCTACGAAACCACTTCAGCTTCTATAAATGATAAAATTCAAGGTTGCACCTGACCTGCTTATAGGTGTACAGGAGCTCTCTGCAATGGGATGTACTAAGGAATCCCATATCCATCTGAAGCTAAAGGCAAAATGTAGCTAAGAGCTTGGAGAGTTATTTAGACCATGTGGTTTATCATCCTTAAGCTCCTGAAACGTGCTGTCAGTTCTTCAGGCCAGATGTTTTCATAACGGGTCGTGGATGTTTCGATGTTATCAAAGACCCAACCAGGAACCCTTTGAAGCAATCTGCCTGCCAGGAGGAAGTGCGTGTCTACCTCTCCAAGAACAAGGTTTCCTGGGGTATACGAAGGCATCTAAAATGGTACGTGGCTTTTGAAAATGGAACAATGTGACTACATGGGGTCATGGCACTAATTTCACTGTACTAATTTCTCTGGCACTAAAAGGAAAGAATAATGCCAACTAAGCCACCATGATGACTTTTTGCAGGACCCACTCATTACAAAACAATTCTTCCTCAGGCACCAGACACCCACAGCAGGAGAGCAAAACCTCCAGGATCCATGTAGATCAAGAGACAGTTACTTTCCCCAACAAGAAGAGAAGAGAATGAAAGCCATACCTCCAAACAGAGACATAAATGATAATCAACAGCAAAAGTGTCAGCGAAGATACTCCACAGCCTACAATTAACGTGACAGAAGGGACCAGCACCTTTTCCATGTTCTGAAAGAGAGAAAGTAAGACATTAAAAAAAAGAAAAAAAAAAAAAAAAAGA
>VZTL01048189.1:30035-48004 GCA_013400535.1 Scopus umbretta
AAAAAAAAAAAAAGATGATGCTCAGCAAATGCTACCAGCTCAACTTCACAGCAAGAACTTTCCTCCTAATTGTCTGTGTGTCAACTCACCTGACCTTCACATCACATTGTACATACAAATAAAGAGGAAAGAAGACCAAGATCTGTTTCTGGTTGACCCAGGCTTTTTTTGGACCCGATTCGGCTCCCACGCACACCATTGTCAAGTCTGAGTAACAACTCTGATACCCATGGCAAGACAAGTGTGTAAAAGGTGTGGGTTGCAAGAGGAGGATCAGGCCCTTCATATCCTGTGTGAAACTCTGAAGATAATTAATGAGGCAATAGCAGAAGGCAGTGCCTACACTACAACAGTTACAGATGAACTCTTCTGGGAATGCCAGTGATGAAGGTTGGAGGATGAAAAGAAGGTGAAAATCTTCTACAAACATCACTCTGGAAAAGGAGGAGATGAAGCAAGCAAAGAAAAAACAAGATGTATATCCTCCTCAGAGACCCAGCATCCAGTCACACCATCCATCACATCGCTACTCTTACATTGCTACACAAGGCATTTCTTCATATGCAGGGGTCCTTACTGGCAAATCTGGTGTGGAATGGGTCTCCTTTCCTGTCTGAACACAAAAGATCTGCTGATCACCAGCTCTTGCAACGTCAAGAACAAACACACATGCTATAACCTCTCCTGATCTAGTTCTTTGCATCACCGGGACTAACTGTGTAACCAGCCAATATCTGCCAGACCAATGACACTAAATCCCCCTGTTCTCAGCGTAGAGTGAGAATCTGGATCCCACTTGGTTGTCCCTGCTGCAGGCCCTTTTTCCTGCACGTTTCTCGTTTCCACATCAGTGATCCCTGCTGGTGTGAAGAGAGAGAAGCAGAGACCCACCATGTAGCAGACACATGTGAACCCTCTATTTAATTAAGGAGTATGCAGAGGTGTAGGAGCACAGACAAGGTTGTCATTAGACTGGCGCACTACCAACACCGATCGCTACAACCATGGAGATGAGATGGTTCCTGACATAGCGAGGGCTTAGCATAGGAGGGGGAAAAAAAGCAATTATGCATGAATTTGGGAATGGAACAGGCAATCCTCTAAGGACTTGTCTACCCCATTTTGTCGGCAGGCATGAGGCTGCTCAACCTGCAACTCCAAACATCAGTACACCACGAAGTTGAGGCTACTGCAGTTCTGTTCCAGGCTACTGAGCCTGCTGCAAAGCAAAATATGTAAGGCAAGGCTCAGTGCTAAGCTTATATGGAGTCCAGCCAGCTCTACACATGGGCAAAGCAAGCACATGTTCATTGACTCAAGGCCCGCGGTCAGTACAGGTTTACTCCACAGAGCCCATCACAAAGAGGAGAAAAAACAACCCTGATATATTGGGATCTGAGATGAATTGTCCCTGCAGCCTGAAGGGCTTGGAAAGATCCTCCTTACTTGCATATTTTGACCAAAGGCACCTCTCACATTTTGAATCTCATTGTGGGGAATTAATGAGGAACAAAACTTTCACCATACCGCTGCAGTGAACCCCACAGGAGCTATTGGGAAGGCTGGCACAAGAGCTTAGGGGAATTGAGACAAAATTTAGTGACATATTGAATAGCTTGAATGCCCAGCTGGCATATATACCCAAAGGAGTACCGGTTGATTGAGGGATCTTTACTGGAGGCAGACCAGCTGCAGACTGGAAGCCAAACTGCACTGCAGTGTGGTGCTACCTCTGTAATGTCCCCTCCCTACAGACCATATTAGCTCCAACATGTCCCTACCGCAGCGTGCCTGTACAGCTTTCTTGAGTTTGCTCTGTGAAACAGGAGGCTTGGGACTGTCCGAAACCACCACCCTAGGTACGCACAGAGGGTTTGGCTGCTAAGCCTAATTCAATTTGCTGAAATTACGGAACTGGATTTCAGGCGATGTCTTAGTCCTTTTAACTTCCAGCAATTGTGCAGAAATTGCAAGAACAACACGGCACTGAGCCTCACCAATCCATTCAGCAAGGTTCTGCATCTCCCCCCACCTAGAGCTTCCCAAAATGCTTGTGGAAAGTGCTACAGTTCACATGTGGATTCTTCCTCTTAACTCCTACAGAGACTTGGATTACTGCAATTTTTAACATCAACTCACGTGACTGTATTCCCTCCCTGAGAATTTAGTCCTGCCAAATAGTCGTGGAGGGTTAGAAGCAGGTTCTTGGGAACTCGGTAAACAGAAAGAAGTTTCAATGAAAATATCAACATTTTGATTCATCTTCCATCAAATAAAATTGAAATTGATCATATTCCAGGCACCGTGAGTGCTGAAAAATAGTATCCTACTCCTTACAAATTGAAACGTGGAAGGGCTTTCTTCTGGGAACAGAAGCCTCTGATTTAGTCAGGCACTGGGGTAAGGTATGGGAGAGAGAGATGCAATCTCCAATACGAAGCCACAGCTTCTCCCTTTGCCACCTGTGGTTTTTTAACCCCCTGCAGAATTCAGGTGGGCAACAGCCCTGCTCCACCTCAGAGATGTATGGTCGTGATAAAGGCACTGTGAAGCACAAGCTTCTCGGACATGAATTGTTCCTTGCTCGCTCTCTCCAAGCTCACTCCCAACCCTTTTTCTCTCCCTGCTCCCCCCTTACGGCAATATGAGTACACATTGCACAAAGGGTGGCCTAGGATGAGCATCGATTGTGACATTTGATTTAAGTAGGTCTCATTTCACTGACTTTTCATGGGTAACTGGATAAAAGTGGGGGAGGAGCTCCATTAAAGCAAAAAAAGTCTGACATATAACTCACTCCTAAAGCAGCCAAGAGAAACTGAAGAAATGGAGTTTGGATTTTAAGAGACATGAAGACTATGTCCCGATATCTCCAATCGAGTAACCTTAACTTCCCTTCCTTCCACATCCTTTCTGACATCCCTCTACCCTCAACAACCTCATATTCTTTCACCCCCTTCCCTATCCCCTTTCCCACATCACCCATAATCCTCTCCTACATCCTCCGTCACCTAAGTAAGAGGTTGCATATACTGGACCATTCCTAGGCCAGATGTTTGCTCATTGGCAAGGCATTACACAAATGATGATGGGCCGAGTGGAAGCTGGACCAGTAGGTCATAGCTGGTGTCTATCTGCAGCCATTCCCACAAAAAGGACCCTGATCTGCACCTCCATCCTTATCCTTCAGCCAAACTTTCACAAAACCCATGCCCACCAGAAGGACTTCTTCCTTAGGAGATGCTATGAAGCTTATCCCTTCTTCCTACAGAGAAGGGATGGTTGGTCCAGCCCTGATGGGTTTCTGTTGGCATAATGAGGGTGGATAACCATAAAAAACACTGACTCTAGCAAGAACAGGAGCTCACTCCTTTGGGAGTAATAAGTCCTAAAGCCTTCTTCAGGTTTCTCTGTCCTCCCCATCTCCCTTTCCCCCTCCCCCACTTCTTCCCTGTGGCAAACGAAGCATCATTTGTTTTATTTCTTCTGACTAATTAAACCCCCTAACAGAAGGTGGTCTGATGCTGTATGATCTGAGCCTTGCAAGGGAAATTTCCTTCAAGGAGAACGAGGGGGAAAAGCAAGGTTGGTTTAAAAAGAAGTAGTGATACCAAGAGAAAAAAAGCAAGGCATTCTCAAGGGAAGAGAACGATCAGTCCTGTGGGAGTTTCCCAGCATCACAGCCAAGGAGCAAACTGATTGTCCGCAATAGACAGGCTAGGAACAGGGTCTCCACCTGCTCGGACTGCAGATGGTCCCACATGGCCTGTCCCTCACCACCTCCCCATGTCTGCTGATGGGTGCCATCCAGAAGCACCCTGAAACACAGATGAAGCCGTGTCTGGTTGGAGCTGGAAAGAAAACCTTGGCCAGGGCCAAGCAGGAGCAGAGCAGGTCGTTATGAATTGCAAGTCCTGCGATTCTGTCACCAAGCATGACAAGGGAGGAGAGAAGCAATCAATGACATCAGCTGGGATGGAAATAATGAGTGCTACTGCCTGGGGCTGCTTGCTGTCCTACCACCTCATCCCTCTGCCTAGCAGGGCAGAAGGATACTCTTCCTTCTCTTTACAATTTCATTTTGCTTCCTTCTTCTCCTCTTCTATTTCCTTCTTTTCCTTTCTCCCTCATTTTTTTTCTCTCCTTTGTCTTCTTTCCTCCCTTCTTTTGGCCATTTTCCATGACATATTCTGCCTTTTCCTCTTGCTGTTAATGCACCTCTCTGGCTCTCCCCCCTTTACGTTCTCTGCATTTCTCTCTTTCCTTCTCTTACTTCCTGCACAACACTGTGAAAAGCGACTTCATTCGAGTTATGCTTGTTCCATTACCCTGCTCTGGCTCCAGGGTCAACCAGGTTCCAATTAGAACAAAGTCAAAAATGGTATTTCTTAATGCCATGCAGTTTGCCTGAGACCTTACAAGCAAGCTGTTCTTTCTGCTTTTTCCATCCCTGATGCCAAGAAAGGCTGTACAAAGTCTTTATATGTACAACGTCATACTAATAAAGTCACCAAAAAAGTAAACCATTTATTTTGCTCCCTAACTGAACACAGACATATGAGGTTTGAATTTGGGGTGCTGGGCTTTGTTTGTTTTTAGAAATATGTTTGCTATTCAGGATAGTTGCCTTGAGCTTGATTTCCTGCACATTTGAAATTAAAGACTCATTAAGTCAGAAAATTTCAAAAGTACTGGTTGCAAGGGGCATCTAGAACTTTCTAATCCCATTTACTGCTTGGAGGAAGACTGTCATTAACATCAGGTGAGGTTTGCCACGATTTGTCTAGCTAAGCCTTGGAAATCCTCAAAGATGGAGACCTCCCATCCCTCTGGTGACCGTGCCAGGGCCACACCGCTCTCCCGGTGATAGGATTTTTCCTAAGGTCACAGATGAACCTCCCAAGCTACAGCTTGTGGCTCTTCCCCTTGTTAAATCCTTAGGCACAAGTGGGAGGAGTTTGGTTTTATAATTTTTGTAATTGTCCCTCTGATACCTGTAGGTTGCGATTAGATTACCCCTAATATTCGTCTTTGTAAGACCAAGCAAGTCCAGCTCCATCTACCTCTCTACTCACAGGTAATTAGCTCAAAGCAATGAGACTCACTCCACTCTTCCGACAAAGAACTGGACCAGGTGGGTGTGATTTACTCCAAGAATTGCTCAGGAACTGTTTTACTGTGGCACTGGCCTAAAGGCTTTTCAAGATTCTTGAGAAGATTTTTAAGCCACAGTGTATTGATTTTGTTGCTGGTTGGACAACTCTTGTCAAAGCAGAGAACTGGTTGCTAAAATTGCTGGAAAAGAATGCTTTTACCTGTACTCACAAGGGTGAACAGCTTTCTAAACAAAGGGGTGTATGTTAGTGCTGTAAGAAAACAACCAAGGAAGGTTGAATAATCAGAGGTGAATGTGCTTTTGTCATCTGCCAAAAAAGTCTTGATTTTTTTTTTTTTTTTTAATCCCCATTCAATTAGATTCTGGGTTTCTTATTCAGGTTCAGGCCCTTTGCATGTACACATATATACTGCAGTGGTATGGTAAACTACTAGTGGTATACTCGACCCCAGTACAACCACTTGACAAAAGAACAGCCACCCCAAAGGGCAGCAATCCACAGCAATATATGGTATCTTTGAGGGACTTTGGTAACGAGTAGATGCTATGACACCTTCATCTGGGTGAGAGCCGGGCTCTTGACGCAACTCAGCTGACAAAGGTGTAGCTGATGTATGTGTCCACCTCCAGGGACTCTGCACAGCCACGAGGAGTAAAGCCTTGCACTTGCCCACAGAAGGAGCAGATGTGAGGCAGGCACACACAAGGAGCAGAGCCACTAAAAAAGCCCGTGCTGTTCGTACCCCACCACTCTCCCGATCATCATGCAGTGCTCAATGAAAGCAGCACTGACATCCAGCTCTCTGGTCATGCTGGGGAAGAGAAAGAGCAGGACACAAGCTCTTTTTGGTGGACCCCAAAATATGGGTAGTAGCGGGGATAGAGAGAAGGCAGGATTAGACGACAGCTGAAAGGAGCTTTTTAGATGTGTCACTATTATCAGAGGGACTACAGGGTTTACTCAACTCAAAGCAGAGGAGCAGGGAAGAGGCACCAAGCCATTTTTCCATAGACCCATAGAATGGGTTGGGTTGGAAAGGACCTTTAAAGATCATCTAGTCTGACCCTCTGCCATGGGCAGGAACATCTTTCACTAGATCAGGTTGCTCAAAGCCCTGTCCAACTTGACTTAGAACACTTCCAATGACAGGGCAACCATAACTTCTCTGGGCAACCCGGTCCTGAGTCTTACCACCCTCACTGTAAAAAATTTCTTTCTTATATGCAATTCAAATCTACCCTCTTTCAGTTTATAACCATTGCCCCTTGTCCTGTTACTACAGGCCCTGGTGTTGGGGACCGGACCCTAGCCAGCAGCTAAGCACCACACAGCTGCTCCCTCGCTCCCCCCACAGCAGGATGGGGCAGGGAGAACCAGAAAGGTAACAGTGCAAAAGCTAATGGGTTGAGATAAAGNTGGGCTGAGGAGCAGAAAAGGCCTTGACTCTGTGTCAGCACTGCTCAGCAATAACGAAAACATCCCTGTGTTATCAACACTGGTTTCAGCACAAATCCCAAACACAGCATGATACTAGCTACTATGGAGATATTTAACTCTATCCCAAACAAAACCGGGTAAAAAGTCTTTTCCCACCTTTCTGATAACACTTGATATATTGAAAGGCCACAATAAGGTCTCCCCAGAGCCTTCTCCATCTTCTAACCTCTGAGAAGGACTTTGACATCCCTGCATGAAGTTTGCTTAGTGGCATCATTACTAAATAAACTCTTCATAACTTCTTTCTGGAACAACCCAACATCCTTCCCAGCCCATGTCATTGCAAGACAGATCCAGAGAATTACTACCTCGTTTGGCTTCCTTCATATCATAACTACAGGCTTCTCATGTCAAAGCTAATAGTCACCCATTATCGGGAACACATTTGTGGAGCTGAGGGCCCCTTTTATGTAATTTGGCCAGTATAACAGGCAATTCCGTGTAATTACAGTGCACAAAAATCACCCAGAAAGACATCTTAATGTGCTAGTATTTATTAACAATTGCTAACTCTTCACTCGGTATTGAGTCTGCTCTCAAGGTACAACATGGCAATCTGTGTTTAGTAAACAGCCTCAATGAAGCTCTCAGGGCAGAGGAGTGGTCATGCAGCCGCTTGTAAATACAAACTGTCAGGAGAATTTCCTCCAGGCTGCGGGGGGTGGAATTACAGGAGTTAACAGTACGCATTATCTACCTGCCAGTCGTCAACACCGCGGTCAAGTTGCTGCCACTCTTTGAACTACCAGACTGCACTCTCAGTGCCTCAGTTTCCAGTCTTGATATCAAAGAGGGCTGGATCAGGCTCATATTAACTGTAAGGACCGCTCTCGTCCTGCCCAGCCAGCTATTACCAAACATTTTTCACTAACCAGCCCACTGTTGTTATTTAAAATACACGACGCTTTATTCCCTTCCCGCCCCTTTCCCATCGCACTTCTCCTGGCCAAGCTGCTGAAATCGCTGCGTAACGGGGCTCCGATGAGTACCTGTGAGCGACTTCGCATCCCTCTGCGAGCTGTGCTTTGGGAACCCGCCTGCCGAGCGAGGGGACCGCAAAGCCAGGAGAGTGGGCTCTATTCCCAGCTTGCCCACAGGTCAACTGTGTACGCGTGGCTCCATCATTTCAGCCAATCTCTTCAAAGTCCTCTCAACTGGTCTGCTTTAGCTTTCAAACACTAGCCTTAACTTCTCGGGAGCCTATTTTGACCCCCTGGAAATGGAAAAGAATAATACTGCTCTCCAGCTCTCTTCCAAAGCTTAATTCAGCTTAGATTTCTGGTACGTGTAAATGCCTTAGGGGGTTCCTAGGGCTAAGTCAGGACAATCAAGCACCAGCATCTCATTCTCTGCTGCACAATATTAACATGGAGAGGTACAGAGGAGAGGAGAGTGCTTTTGGCTTAACTGTTTGTGAGCCGGCCAGGTGGAGCGTTAGGGTTTTAAATCTTTGCTTTTCATGCACATGGTAAGACCTGCTCTGGTTCAGCCTTTCCCTTTAAAGTATGTTGAAGAGAAAATGGAATCATTTTCCACAATAAAGCTGGTAATAATCAAAATGGCCTATTCCTCTATGGGTACGTGCTCTTTTCTTCTGAGACAACAGAGGCAGAAGTGAACTTGAATCAGATTGTGTAATACCACTGTCACAGGCGCTGTGGTAAGCAGCAAACCTCTATCCCGCTATGCCAGTCCTAGAAAATAAAATCATCCAGGACTCACTTCACTGCCCTGAGATGAAGTGCTACGGTACAGGTAATATTCATCCAAACCCACCGCTCGAAACAGAAAGGTCTTGTCCGTACTGCCAAGTGGAACATTGATGGACCATGCCATCCCCTAGACCACAGCTGGACGTTGCTCGTTGGCACAAGCCAAGACACAGCTGGGGAGCACATAGCAATTAAACAGTGGGGACAACTGCAGGACAGTGCTAGAGCCTTTGCCATGGAATTTATTATTAATAATATTATTACTATTACTAGCATTATTTTACGGAATAGACATATGCTCTAACTACATTAAAAATCAGCCTTCTTTGCTGTTCCTTTCTGCTTGCGATTGGCCCTTCCCTGTACCACGCAAAGGATAATCAGTTCAAAGCCCATAACCAATTTGCAGGCTGGGCCTTGCATTACCCGGCTTGCTCTGGTTTCACAAGCATGCCCTCATCTATAGTAACTTCACAGCAGCAGCGCTGAGCACCTTGCAGGGAAACGTGGTGAGATTTACACACAGTTAAAATAAAATAACTCCATAGCAGACTGGGAATGGGAAATGAGGGTGGAATCCAGACTGTGTTTATCCTGATTTAAGCAGTGTTTTGGTTCCATGCCAGGCGACAGCATTTCACCAAATTATTCCGAAACAGCCCGCTGTTTGTTTTACTTTATCAATGTCGTGCTTATGAGTGATGCCAGACTGACAGCTCACCCCACAGCATGGACAACGCTTGCCTCCCCCCTGCCCGCACATCCTGCCCTTGGGAGAGACCCAACTGAGGTGTGGGGGAACACCTGAGGCCATGGTGTCTGGAGGCAGGCTTCTGCCAAAGATGCTCATACCACCCTGCTACCTACCACCATGGAGAACAAACACCTGTCTTCCCTTTCCCCTTCTAGCATCCTTGCCCGTTGAAGACCAGTCCTTAAAAAAAAACTTCATCCAAAGCGCGAGCTGGCAACACTTGCGCAAAGACTGCACGAGCGATCCCTGAAACATCTCTGAAACCCTGCCTTCATTCAGTCCCTTTCAGATGTGATTCCTTTCCTGTAGGACCCAGGCAGAGCTTCCCATCTCTCACTGTTCAACCAGTGAAGATCCCTGCGCTGGCAATGCCTCCTGACCTGAACTAGGGTTGAACCAACAACCTTGAAGTAAAAGATGCCTCCATGCTCCAGTCCTCAGAGTCTTTCAGGGGCTCATTGGCTAGAGCTCGCCTCTGAAAAGGAGATGAAGGGATTTCAGCCATTTAGCAGATGATCTGCACACTCTTGTGACGATAACAACAGCTTTATTCCCATTGCAATCTGAAGAGCCCATGGGATCCAGCATGTTTCCACCCACCCAGTGCAATACGCAGCTGGTTACTGGGGAGTTACTGGTGCTAATTCCTTCTACATGGAACCGTGATCTCAAAGCGGCACTCAAGGAATCAGCCTCTGGCCCCGATGCCCATCTCATTCACAGCTGAGTGACTGGGAATTAAAATTCTAACAGCCCCTGGATTTACAACTGTACCGAGTTGATATAAACAAGATCAAAACTGGCCCCAGTAGTAGGATATTCCCCATCTGGGGAACGGCTGACAAGATTGCCATATTTAAAAGAGCAAAAAAGAACAATTTGTCATGAAAAAATGAAAGCGTTGTCTTGCTTGTGGGAAAAGAGCAGAGTCATTTTGCTTTCACAGCAACACTGAATATATTCGGTATATCCTTTTGGTTAGTAGGACAGGTAGCTGGTGAGCACTTGATCTGCAGACTTAGTTTTTGACTGACCGTTAACACGCACAGCATCATCCCAGTTTCCTGATTAGACAGTCCTAACATTCAGAGGGGATTTTCAAGCTCAAATATTCCTAATTACAAGTCTGACATTTTGTTTTCCATGCATATTGCCCATTTTTGCTTAAAGATTGCCGTTCCTGCAAAAATCTTGCCAGTAGAATTGTCCACTCAGCTATTCATAGATAGCAAAAGTATGAAAGGCACAAGCCTTTCAGCAACTGATTCAATTTTGGTTTAAATGGGTAGACATTTCTTGTAAAAAAAAAAAATAATAATGACTTAATTTCCATGTCTCGTTTCATGGCAACTCAAGGGCAACCTTAGCCTTTAGGCAGGGCGCACCAGGGCTCAGCGGTGAAGCAGCTTGCCAAAATTACCTAAAAAAGGGCTTTTCCAGGCCAAAGTACTGCGGAGACGGGTGCGCAATGATACGAGACAAGCAACGCTCCACAGTTCGCCTGACACTTCAAACACAACATGCTCAGTCCTTGAAGTGCTTTGAAAAGGAAGATAATCTCGTTTAGCACTAATGTGCTGACTCCCACCCTTGACGAGCCCATGAAACCCAGCCTCCATCACCCACTTGTTACCATTTTCAAACGAGCACCTTTGTGATGTCTCCCACACCGTCCTCTGCCTCAGGAGATACTCCTGCAAAAAGAAACACCTAGAAAGCTATCCAGTGCTCTTGCTTTAAACCTCCTCTGTAAAACCCTGCTGGGTGCAATGCCTACAAAACAATCCTGACAACGGCAGATGTGCCACGACTTACTGCGGATCGCGGTGACTAACGCCCTGGCACTGTTTATATGTGCCCCCACACCCGCCTGTATCCAAGCATCCTTGTATTTTAGCTGGGAATTGCAGCTGTATTTCACCTATTTTGGGTCGGGGCAGCTTTGTGGCTCGTTCTGCACTGAGCAGGTTGCTGAAGTCACGCTCCATAGCTAAGCCTGCCAGGCGACGCGGTGGTCCAAATAACACATGATAAATATAAAAGAATGGTGGATCACCAGCGCCAGATGGACACGGAAAGCAGGCAAGGTGGCCTCTCCAGCTGCGGACAGATCCTGTGAGTTCTCCAAATATATGTCCTAACCCACCAGAGCTTCCCCATCTGCCTCCTTCCCGCTCCTCCACCTCCCAGCAACCTGCCACATCTCTGCCGCATTTCTCTCTTTTATGTAGCAAGAAGCAGCCACAAAGGTGATGGGGTTTACAGGCAGAATTACAGGCCAGAGGGTGGGAAAAGACCTGACAGGCTCAGCTCACCCATTCACCTGCCTCAAAGCCATCTAAACTACCCCAGCCTGCTCAAGAAAACCTTCGCTGATGGCTAGGCTCTCGGTGCTTGACTACCCCTGCAGCCAGAAGGTTTTCCCTCGTGCCCGAATTAAATCTCTCTCACTGCAGTTTGAGTCCAGTCCCCAGCAGACACGGAAAGCAGATTACTCCCTTTCCACAGCTACCTTCTCCCCGTTCGAAGACTATTATCCTCTTTCGCCTCAGCCTTTTCTCCTTGAGAAAAGAGTCAAACCGCCTCACGGAGCTGACGTCCCCTCACTATCAGGGTGGAGGTACCACAACAAACATCTCTGACACATCGTCCTCTCCCACGCACACACTCACACACACCCACACTCACGTACCGCACCAGTCATCCTGCTTGAACCCAGAGCAGAGCATCCCGGAGAGGTACCGCTCACCCTCTTCGTTCACATTTCTGGCCCTCGCTGGCTCAAATCTGCACACACTGAGTCTGACAGCTGCTTTCCGAGCTCTTAGGAAAGGGGAAAGTGGGAATTGGGAAGACCCTGGTGTCCTGGCTTAAATCCACACCTCCTTTAACAGAGCAGTAAGCTGTGGCTGGGTAATAGGGCAGCTGTCACACTTGCTAAGCTGCCTTCATGGCAACAAGCCATTAAGCACTGCAGCTCAAAATAAGCACCAAACCCCTCAGGAACGCCTGGACACGCAGTACCCCAGATGCACGCGGTGAGTCTTTAATTTCAGCTGAAGACAAGGGACTAACCTCAGCCCTGGTCTGCTCCTAGGGTCACTTGGTTAATGCCAGTGCTGCTCTTGCCTTTTCACCGAAGGGTGAATTTGGCTCGGTATTACTCACGCTGAAGCACTGAATCCCACAACGGTTTTAAGCTCCCAGCCACTCGATCGTGTTCGTCTCCCACATCCCCTTCAGATGAAGAGATACAGGGTGATGCAGCATTTGCCTGCAGAAGAGTCACTGCCAGGGCTGTGCGGAGCTCGCCGGCTTCGGCTGGCGGGGGAAGAGCTGCAGACCCACGCTGCTGCAATCCCACCACCTGGAGTTTTGTCATGAGTTAAAGACCTGAGCGAATCCACGAGCGCGGAGCAGAAACTCAGCGGAGGAAAGCTGTCAGCTGTGACTATCTACCGAACTACCCGCTGGATCGACAGCCAGCTGAATCTGCAGCCAGCGGCGAAGGAGGTGGGATGCTGGATGACTGCTTATTATGCTGAGCCAAATCCTCCTATTATTACCTTGTGTGCTACCTGTCTTCTTTTAATATATTCAAGTGTTGTCTCTCCTAGAAGCACAGAAATGAAAGGGATTTCCTATCACGCTCATCCCTGATTCCTTTCCTATATATGTTCAAACACCAATCATTTATTTGCTGATGGGATCCCTTCTTAGCTATCTGTGTACAGCGTATAGCAAGGGCAATCTCCACTCGCATCTCCCACCAAAATAACAGCCCCAGGATTCCTTTGCTCCCTGGCACCCAAAGCGCATCGCAGTCTCTATCGGTAATCCCCTTCCTCTAAAAACCCAACATAAATCATCTGGGTTGGGTCAGCAACCTGACGTTGACTCCAGGTCCTCTCCAAACTCGAATGAGATTTAGCCCAAATTCACTCTGCAATGCATACCGACAGACTTCAGGTCAGTGATGACAAACCAAGCGTTGAAAAGCCGGTGGCTTCCAGCAAAAGGCCAATTTAGGATCACAATTCAGCCCCCTCTGCAAAGAGGCAACACCGAAAAATAATACAGTTCTTTGAAGAGGGAGCTAGATTGTGGGTCGGCCCATTTGGCCATCTAAGGGCATCACACGTCTTCTCTGCTTCCTAATTGTGTTACAAGAGAGAGTGGGAGGGGAAAACTGTCTGCCCAGCTGGTTCATACTCTATCTTCTCCCCGCTATCAACGCCTGCTGAACCTCAGGGGGACTGTACAGGGTTTAGTGAAAAGAGCGTCCCTGGTGAGCAAAGGAAAGACAAGCTTGTGATTTGCAAGCTTGTGATGTGCCAGCCTACAGGCTGCCACAGACCTTAGGGAAGGGTACCCCTGAGAAAACATAGCAGCTGCTCCTGCTGTGGAGCAGAAGATGGGCGAATCCCAGAAACTCCCAGCAGCACTTACACCATAACCTTCCCCAATCTCAGCACAAAGCTCTCCTGAGATGGGCCGGAGTCCAGCTGGAAGCGTCCCTTCATCCCTCCCACTTTGGCCTCTCCATATCCGGGGAGAGTCCAGCGGTAAGAGCACAAATCCCCAGGAAATTTTAGGAAATATTTCCAGTTCAAGGGCTCCACAGCAAGAGGCACAATCAGGCCCTGAGAGACACTCCACGCGCAGCAGCGTCCCAGCGAGGAGAGGGTGATTGCAGGAAGAGGTGCCAACGGCACAAAGGCGGGAGGCTTGCAGAGGATCTGGACCTCAAAAGCCCAAATGTCTGCAGCTCAGCAATGTTCGCCCTGGCACGGCTCTTGCTAACCGAGCAAACGGAGGTTCCTAATGCTCTGTCAGGGAAATGACAGCACTTGGTGCTTTCTGTAGCACCCTTCAGGCTTGGGGCACCGTGCAAATATGGATGCGCACAGCCTGGGATGTCACCTGCGAGGGTGCTGCAGCTGGAGAAACGGAAGCAGGAAACAAAGAAATGATTAGCCCAAGGTCACAATTTCACTTACAGGCACAGAAACAGCTCTCAGTCCTGTAGCTCAGCCAATACACCCGGATACACCAGCCTAATAAACTCTTCCCTAGACTCCCTGTACAAACTGGCAGTAGTTGGACGCCTTCAGGCTTCGAGCTGGGCAGAACTGAAAACTTCCCCTCGACAGAAGAGTCCAACTTTTGAATCAAAGAGGTAATATTGCAGGAGAAGCAGCATCATTGTTAACGAAACCTGGAAACTGTTGTAAACATGAGAACTGGCTGTCCTCAAGGTACGCAAAAGGCTTCGTTCTTATCCAGACGCCAAATCTCACGTGATAAACGGTGGCGCAATATAAAGGTTAAAACGTTCATCTCCAAAGTGCTCTGGTCTTAGCTAAGCGAAACACTGCTATAAGTTTCCACCAAAACGTTGTCAGAACTGCTACACCCTTACAAAATATTTTAATTCATCAACATCAGCGTTTTTCCAGGGGAAAAGCATGCTGCTGGAAAACCTGGATCTACTCCCTGTGCAAGTGAGGCCCTACAGACTTTTAGGACTTTAACATAACCCACCTTCTCTCTGCACGCTCTCCCTGAAGTACACAGACCTCCCAAAGCACGGGGCAATCTTTTCAGAGGGAAGATCTTCAAGAGACGGCAAGATCACACCAGACCTGCGCGTTGATTCCCTTCCCACAGCCTGCTCAGCCCAGGCGTACACTGAGAGTCTACTCCCCGCGCTTCGTTTAAGGTAAAAACGTTGCACGCACAACGTTGGGACGTCTTCAGGAAAAGAAAGTAGATGTTGTGAGGTGAGAGAGGAGCTCAGAAGCTCTTGTCCCTTTGGGTAGGAAGCACACCACGGAAGGTGTCTTGCATTTGTGCAAACTGGAGATAACAGCGAACAAAGCCTCTTACAACATCCTGGGATGTCACAGGGTCAGGGCTGCTCGCTGCCTACCCTCACCCGCCTTGCCAGCACGCTTCTGTCAGCTCTGTAGTTTGGTCTGCTACAGTACACCCCGCAAAAATACACAGGCGCCGTACCACCCTTCCGCTGCCTCTTGTCTAGCTGAAATAGCAGGGTCTGAGGGAAATCGGACCCAAAGAGAGAGTCAAATTCGAGCTCCAGCTTTTGAGCTGGATCTGAACAGCTCCATCAGGGCTTAGGGATGTCTGTCTCCAAAAACGATCCATAACACAGCACTCCCAGCTCCTAGCTTCATTGAAACCAAGGGAAGACGCTTCCTTTCCCCACCACATGAGCAACTCTCAGGGCCCAGCCCAGGGAAACTCTGTCCTTGGCAAGTCCGAACCGGCTGCCTGAGCAGCAACTCTCATCCCCCACAAGTCTTGCCCGGTCCTTTTTCGCTGCAGAGAAGCTGTGCCCATACCAGGGTTACAAATATTTCAAACTGCCGGGGCCAAAGACTCCAGAAGGGAGATTTATAGCAATAAATAATATTAATGGCACAGGCGGACAGAGCTTCGCGTCCTGAGAGCTCCAAAGGCACATGAAAAACTGCACTATAAATGTCACCACCGCAGACACCAACGATGACGAGATGCCACCTCTGGGGAAGGGAGGCAGCATGGCCTTGCTCAGAATGACACTCAGGAAACCAAGGGTGGTACCATGAGGACCTGGGTGAACAACGCTCCACAGCATCAACAAACCCCGGGCTTTGCTTAGTGGAGGGACTCAGGAGGTAGCCAGGGCCCAACTTTCCTCCCAGCATGGCCAAAGGACTCACCCTGATGCGCGTGAGTTGACTCCGGGCTGGGAACAAATGACTTGTGAAAACGTAACCCAACCAGCAGCCAGCAGAGTTGGAAAGAGGATGAAGGAAGCAATTTTAGGCCTAAGCCCCAAAGGACCAGCTGAGAGGTTAGTTGCAGATATAATAAAACACGCCTGGGGAAAGGGAGCTGCATCTTCCTGCAGCCAAGCCCGCTCTCAGACGCGACAGTACCTGCGCTGATGATCAAGCGCTTGCACCAACCCTGTGTCATCCAGCTAACACGCCAAACACCTGGAGCTGAGGGAGTAGCAGTATCTGGCTACTTCAGATTAACCATTTTTTTTCCTAGCTGCTTAGTTAAATAACACTGAGCCCTGTGCGAACGGAAAGACACGGTCCTCCATTAGAGAAACTTCTGCTTTAGCCAAGCCAAAGACTCCTTTCTCTCTTCCCACACTGCCCAGTCCTGTGCCCCCTTCCACAAGGATCAGCAGAGGACCTTCACCAGCAGCTCAGCTGCACACCTGGGCTGCCTTCATTTCAGGCTTTGCCTTCGAAGTATTCCTGCAGCAGAAGTCACAATGTATTTTCTCCCACCATGCAGCCTCCCTAAACTCTGCCAGGACTGCGTTGCTTGCAACGACAGCACGGAGTCCTTCCCGCATGGGACAAGGCTCACCCACCAATCATCCTGGTGGTCACCACAACCTCTGGAGCCAGACGCTTCTGCTGCTGTAGCTGGGGCTGAAGGGTGAAGCCTCGCTGCCGGCAGGACACAGCCCTGCAGGCTCACAGAGCAGGTCCAGAGCAGCAGGGTACAGTGCTGCAGGAGATGGGTCCCGGCTGGCTCACCTGAGCTCAACCTGGCCACCTGGAGAAGGCTGGACACCACTCCTGGAGAGCACTAGCTCAGCAGACTACCTCCCTGCTTGCTTAGTTTCACGCAGATCCCGGCCTGCCTGGTGGCAAGACAGGGAAACAACGACCCGTGGAAGAAGAAGGGTGCAGGGATGCCAACATCAATGCAACCAGCTCCTTCCAGGCCCCTTCCAAGCGGGAACCCAATCCCGGTCCTACCTCTGAGCATCCTTCAACCAGCGCCTCTCTGCCTAGACCAAAAGCTCGGTGCCTTTCTCAAAAGGACCCGGAGAGGGGCTCTCCCCAACTCCCCAAAGGCCATTTCACGGCGTTGGGGCGGCTGGGCCTGCACGGGGCCCGGGCAAACACAACCAACGCTGTGTCTTTAAAACCACTTCAGTGCAGATGTTGTTTCCATGGTAACTAGTGGACCAAATACATTAGTGTTTCTAATAATAAACCAAACCTTCATCTTGGAAAATGTGACCCCCCTCACCCCCCCCACCCTTTACCACCATCACCCTTCCTTTCTTCCTTTCCCCTCCCCTTTCGCTGAATTAAGCCAGCGGTTAACGAGCAAGGCATAATTAGTAAATAATTGCGAGGGCCCAGTAACTCCCAGTGCCCAGGCAGATGGAGAAGCGCTGGGGCGGGGGGGGGAGCACTTTGCTCTATGGACCTGGGAACTCTCCAAAACGGGATGAACTACTTCAAAAAAAGGAAAAAAAAGGGGAAAAAAAAAAAAAAAAAGAAATGGGAAAAGCACAAGGTGGAAGAGGGGAACCGGTGGAGCTCCTTTGGACTACCCTGGTGTCGCCTTTGGTGCCCTGGCACCCACCCCGCTCTCTGACTCGGGGGGTGCATCTGCCCGGCGATAATTTCTAGGAATCGTGTACTTTTTTTGGTTTGTTTTTTTTTTTTTTTTTTTTTTTTTGTTTTTTTTTTGGGGGGGGGTGTTGTTGTTGTTTTGTTGGTTGATTTTTTGGTGGTGGTTTTTTGTTTGTTTGTTTTGTGTGTTTGTTCTTTTTAGGACTAGGCTTTTAGAAAAGAGTTGTTCTTTGGAGGGAAGAAAAAAAGTNGGAAACTCAAAAAAAATAAGAATATAAACCGTGGGGTAGCGAGAAGCACCCCGAAGGAGGGAGGCGGACGGGAGTGAGTTGCGACGGGGAGAGGGGGGCAACGTGGGGTGATTCCCCCCAAAATAAGACACGTGTGGAGATTTTGTGCGTGGGGAGCCCACGGGAGCCAAGGTAGCCGGCAGGGGTTGGTCACACACACCACCCCCCCCCAGGGTTTAGAGGTATTTGGGGTGTTAGAG
>VZTL01048192.1:1337-21947 GCA_013400535.1 Scopus umbretta
AAAAAAAAAAAAAAAAGAGAGAGTAAAATCATTCTTCCCCCAGGATATTTCTTGGAAGGTATAGAAATTGGTTCACCACTAGCAGAGGAGAGCCTTGTTTCCCTACCCCCTGGACAAGTTCCCTAGCTAGGGTATTACTGGCTGCAAGATGGCCATATTACCTGCTGATTTTATGAATGGTGTGCAAGTCTGGCATGCCATTTCTCTGGTTTTGCTTTTGATGGAAATGTTGATATGTGAAATGAAAATGCTTTGTTTCATGGAACAAAAAAAATATCTCTTTTTGCCCAAGAAAACCCTACTTCTAATCAATTTCATTTCTTTTTCAAGAAGCAAAAACTAGGACATGTTCATTTAGATTTAGCTCAAGCCAAGTTCACTTCTATTTTTTAAAGTTCATTGGCATTTAAAAGGGTAAAATACACTGTATTGTGAATTAATCCCTATTTCATTCCTTGCTTTTTATGCTACAAGGCCTAACAAATTAACAACATGGGAATATTTACTGGGGTCCTTAAATTTCCAGAAAATTTGTTTTAACTGAGATGAGAAAGCTTAGTCTTATATATTTGTTCTCTATACCTAAGATACATTGTATTTTTATATTTCCAATTTTTAAAAGTTACACTTTCTCCCACAGAAACTAATTTGGTCTGTTCCCCTCCCAATTTAACCTTTTTTTCCTCAAGCTCGGGGATGCTTAGTACATGAAGCATTTGATATTTTGAAAGAATAATAAAAAAAAAAAAAATCCTTTACTTTTCTTGGTGAAGTATACATTTAAGGATGAATAGAGCATTTTAAAATTTCAACAGCACTTAGCCAAGAATGCAGAGATTGGTAGTTTCTCAAAAACTTAAGATTATTTTAGGACATATTTGGTTAACAAAATATCTCAGGTTTCCCACCCAGCCTCAACAGTTGGCTTTTGCTATACTAACCACTGCTGTTAAATTATACAGTGCACACTACACTTATGATGGACATGGTTATAATAGACAATTGGTTATAACGGACAAAAACAGATCTCCCAAACCAAACATATTAAGTTCAAGACATTCCTCTCTGGTTATAACAGACAAACTTTGGCCTCAATGCCAGGTTTTGGGCTTTTTTCTGAACCCTATAAGTGGACTGAATAGAAATGGGAGCTGGTGAGGAAAGTTACAGGAATACTATGTTTTTAAAATAGATTGTGCCTTAAACCAAAGATTGATCAAGATGGTAAAAGAGGTTATGCCAGACTGGCATTTTCTGCCAGCCTGATAGACCACTACATACCAGATGAACCCAGAATTTTCTATAATCTGTTCAATCCTGCTGTAAGAGCCAACTTCACTAGATTTAGTACTGTGAAGATGTAAAAGAACTCTGAGTCACCATTCCTTCACAGGGCTCTTCCTCAGATGACACAGCCTGTCTTGCCCATGCGCAAGGCCAGAAACTCCAGGGTACTCCAACTGACATAATAATTTTCAAGGTAGCTTTTTACATCCTGTTAATACCAATATTTGCCAAGGGCTCAAAGGGGATTGGTGGGAAAGTTAAAATGTACCTATTTCAAATAGAAAGATGAGCCTGTGAGCTGTCAAGAAATGTGAAATATTTGTGATCTGCAGCTCATGAAAGGATTGCATGTTAGGCTCAGTCAAAACTCTTGTGAGATTTTCACAACACTCACCTAACCCTAAGAGCTATTACAGATAACAAACATTTAAGTGACCATTCAGGTCCACTTCTTACACAACATCTTTCCTGGCTGAGCTTCAAAAACTAAATTATCAGTGGTGGGGGTAGAACTGAGAGTTATTTTTCAGGTCTTCTTTTGAAACAAACAACAAACCAACCTTGTTTTTCACTTCTATTAAAAGTAAGCAGTTTGAATTTAACCCTTTTGTTCTGAAGAAGAGTGACACAAACAAGGCATGCTTGTCTCAAATGTGAGCAAAGCCTACTCACCCGAGTTCTTCATTAGTGATCTCAGCAATAAAACACATGAACCTTTCTGAAAGGCTTCAGCACATGTTTTTCCTTAGTAGCCACGTACTTGTTTTTAGGGGCCTCATGGCAGACCTTTCCTGGCCAGCATCTGCGTTACTAGCAGAGTTAGTTCTGTGGGATCCTTGCCTGCCTGGAGCTCATTAACTGTCACTCTGTTTTACCTCTTAAAACCAAGTAACAAAGTAGGATGTAAGTCACACTTGTACATCCACAAGCATCCATACTCATAGCTATGAAACAGCTCTGGTGGAAATAGAGACGCTCTGCATTTGCATGACTAAGATCCTGCAAGAGGGCACCCTCTCAGCTGATCCTAATGGAGAAGAAGAGCTGACCTCAGATGTAATTCTGCATTTCAAAAAAAAAGCTTCATTGTATTCTATATGTTCTTTGGGCTCCAAGTCTGTCAAGACACAGTCTTGTCTTCCTGATATCTAAAAGTATAAATGAGTACCTACTACATTTGATAAAGCAAACAACATTATCTGTGGACCTCTCTGCAAAATAGAGATGAACATCCCAAGTCAGCACAAAGTACATTGGAAGTTCTTTTAGATAATACCTACAAAGAAGTCCCAACACACATCTAAAAATAAATTATGGCATTCTTGGAAATATGGTGGTAAAATATCTGTGATCCATGAAGTCTTGTGTGACAAAGTATACATTAGAGACAAAGTATACATTAGAAAAGACTAGAGTTGACATAGTTATTTTCCAGGCAGTGGAGGTCTCTTTCCACCCATATGTTTCTTCCCTTCTTGTCATAAAATAAGGGCATTACAACACTGTGTGACTGTCTAAAGATTATTTCATTTCAACAGCAAGATAGATGCCTCAAGTTCCTTCCATTTTGGAGGAAGATTTTTAACAAAATGTGATCAGTGAATGATCATTACAGCAAGTCCTGTGACTTGCCAGTATATATTCCCTGGCAAACACACTTGCCATCTAGAATTATAATTAAAAGTGCTTGCAAAGTGCATTCAAATGTACTATATTTTCCAAAACTGTAGAACATATCTCTATTTAATTAGTCAATTCATTCAGAGGGTTTGGTATTTTGATTTCTTCTTTTATTCTGAATTTCAATATTTTAAGGCCTATTTTCCAGTTATTAGGTGGATGCTACCTATACTCAGACAGTGCTAATGCACAAAATTTGATACACAACATGGAGTATCATCAAGAGATGCAGTTGTCATAGAGTTTTCTGTGCATTTAAACTATCATCTTTGCACACAGCTTCAAGTAACCACTGGGCTTTCTCTTCACTGGCTAACAGCACAAGACTAAAATACAGATTTGTGAAAAATGTATCATTTCCCTAGAGAGTGTCTTAAATAACTTGGGGTGCATGTTGATCTCTTCTGCTTATCTATCGTCTTTTCATTTCCTCGGTTAAAGATATAATAACTCAATGGGGAAAGAGAAAAAGGAAAAGAAAAAAATGCATTAAGATTACATTTCACATTTTGAATACAACAAAAGGTACCTATAGTGTTGCTTTATTGTACAGTCAAGTAAACTCCAGCTGTCAGTCCTGTGATCACTTCTTCAATAGGCAAAAAGGATTCAGCTCTAACCTGGCTACATGCTGGTTCTCACCAGTATAACAACTGATATTTTCTTCTTTATGAATTGCATTCACAATTATTCTTTGGCTTTCAAGGAAAACTTTGAAAGAAAAATGTGACTAAACTTCCTGAGTGGGTTTTTTGGTGTTTGTTTTGATTTGGGTTTGGGTTTTTTTGTTAAATAAATAAATAAATAAAAAAAGCTGTATATCTGTTTTTATTAGAGCTGAAGTAAAACCTTTTGCCTGAGATGAAAACTTCTGCAGGATGACTTGCAAAATCTTGTGGGTTTATTGGCATTGTCCTATTATTTTCACATTAAAGAGCCCAAAATATGCTAAATATGACCCTCTGCCTGCAGAAAGATCAACTACTGCATATATGGAGTCAGAAAATATGCATTGCTGAAACTTTGATCACTTCTTTAAATGTGTGAGTAAGGGGAGAAATTACTGGCCTTACTGAAGCGAATGGGAGTTTTGTCACTGACTTCATCTGGACCAAGGCTTCACTAGCTATATTCTGATAGGAATTTCTAGATTTATTGCAAAACTTTGTTTGAGGTCCACACTTCACAGGAAGAACAAGTATAATTGAATACTAGAATTTATTTAAAACTTTGAACAACATTTTCCTGAAAACTTTTCTTTTTCAGAATGTTCTTTAAATTTTCTGAGGAAGGAAAATGATTAGATCAAACAAACTTCATTCTGAAAATATGTTTCAGTCTTACTTGAAATGTCTGATATTTGGGTTTATTCTGCTTTCTCCTTTTTTCTTCATTAATTTCTGTCTTCACTTTCCTTTCTTCTGAAATCTAAAGAATATAAAAAAAACCAACATTAAAAAAGGGAGAAGTGGGTGGGGTAGTGGAGGGAAGAGGGGAGGAAAGACAATTATTTGAGAAGAGAGATGACTTTTTTCCATATTCCATTTCTTGCATTCAAAGTCAAAGACGAGACAGAGACAAACAGCACAGCTTCAAACCTACAAAATTCCATTTTTTTTCCCAGAATGGTTTACGAAAGAAACCACTGTATTTTGAAAACTAATTGCATGTTGTACATTGTTTCTTTTATGAAATTATCTTTTTCATTTCCAAGTCCTGTCCTGGTCTCAGCTGGGATAAAGTTAATTTTCTTCCTAGTAGCTGCCATAGTACTGTGTTTTGGATTTAGTATGAGAACAATGTCGATAACACAGTGATGGTTTAGTTGTTGCTAAGTAGTGCTTGTGCTAGTCAAGGACTTTTTCAGCTTCCCATGTTCTGCCAGGGGCACAAGAAGCTGGGAGGGGGCACAGCCAGGACAGCTGACCCCAACTGCCCCAAGGGCTATTCCATACCATACGGTGTCATGCTCAGTATGGAAACTGGGGGAGTTGGCCGGGGGGCAGCGATCGCTGCTCGGGGCCTGGCTGGGCATCGGTCAGCGGGTGGTGAGCAATTGCATTGTGCATCACTTGTTTTGTATATTCTTTTATCATTATTTTCTCCTTCTCTGCTGTCTTATTAAACTGTCTTTTTCTCAACCCACAGGTTTAACTTTTTTTTTTCTGATTCTCTCCCCCATCCCGCTGGAGGCAGGGAGGGTGAGCAAGAGGCTGTGTGGTGCTTGGTTGCCAACTGGGGTTAAACCAAAACAAGTCCATTCTATTAACCAATTTGTCAGAAACTTATAAAAAATGTCATTCTAGATTGCTCCATCATGGAGCAATATCACAACAGTAGTCTGTACAAGGTTAAGCAGCATATGACCTTAAGCAAAAATGGTCCCTAAATAATATTTTAAAAAGTAGTTTACTGTGGCATTATACACTTCATAAACTATATTTCAGCACACCAAAATATTGGCAACTATTCAGTAAAAAATTTCTTTTCAGCAAAATGCTTATCCAGGTGGCTGAATGCTTTGTTTTCTGTTCTGATCTCAGTCCACTAACTATTCTGCTCTTTCAGCCTTCTCCAACTTCATCAGTCTTAAGACTTCATAAACATGATTCAATTTGTTTTGCCATAATTTCTTTGTCAATCAATAGTCTATGTGTTTATATGAAAATACTTTTTTCACATGACTGACATCCCCATCTATAGGCTTTTGGGTAAATTTCCAAGCCATTTTTTGGCTTTAGCAGTTGCCTTATAGCCCCATTAAACCATTTTAATGTAAAAATGTATCCATGGAAAAATGAAATACAAGGAGCAGTGTTGCACAGAGGTTTTCTATCCAAAATCTTCTATGTAATATAAAACAAACAAAACCAAAAAAATACCTACAAAGTTGCATATTAGGTACATGAAGGTACTTACTTCCATCTTTGGCAATGGGTTGCCAACAGAAATTTGTAAAAAGAAGACCATATACATATGAAGGGTTTTCTAGGAGAAAAAAAGTTTCAATTTTATCTAACACAAACTTAATCCTGTCAGCTGTATATTTGCTCTCTGTACATGCTCAGGCCATGAGCAGAGCAAGCTTCAAGTTCTCACACTTCATTATTCATGTCATACATTATCTGTATGACATAGAAAGAGATACTGTTTGATATAGTGGGACAGAAAGTTTACCAGAGAACCTACTAGACCCTTGGCACAAAGCACTTTCATAAGTTAACAAAGTTTCTGACATTGTCATCAATAAGAATGGCACAGGCAAACATTTTAAAAATTTAATATCTGTACTTGAGTATATCCTGTGTTAATCAGAGGTAAAGCTTTACTTTTGAAAATCCTTTCATCTGGATATCTGTTAAACACCTGTAAACACCTGCCTACCTCCAGGGGATTTAATACCCCATGGCTCTTCACTCTTCCTTCCTAAGTTTCATCTAGCAGGGAACTGCAGCTATATTTGGATTCTAAAAACACTCACAGTTACTAGGTATATCTCTGTAACTTCTTCCATAGTGAGTAAAAGAGCCCTAGCAGTTCCAGGTAAGACAGAGAAAGTCCCCATAATATGACGTGTTTGTAAGGTGATGATAAAAATCTCATCAGATTTTATTACAAAACCCAGGACATTAATTATGCTGTTTTATGGACTGGCTGAGCCATTTCAAGCCCTGCTGCAAACATTTACTTCCCGACCATTCCTCACCATAACATAAACTCCTCCTTTCTTTTCCCTTATTCATAGGCAACCGCCTATGAAATTTTGAATTCTTTCTTAAATTATTTACATCTAACTACCTCTTTAAAATGGCCAATCCCAAAAAAACTCTGTCCCAGTTACTCATTCACTCATCATGCTGTTTGCAATATCAAGGGCAACACTGCAGCAGGTATTCTGAGTGGTGCTTATACCCACTGGGATTTCTGTTGCATGACAGCCCCTTAAGATTCTCTAAAGTACTCCAAGGACCACAGCAATCTAAAGCTTTAAAACAAATTGGATTCAACACCTGTCTTCTTACACCCCTTCCCTTTTAGAACTGAATTCCTTTTGTTGGGTTTATTTTATAAATACGCACAGAAAAACTGTTCTATAAATAACTTATAGGCTGAAGTTTGAAACAATTATGAAAGTCATAATAATGAGCTGTGGTAATTCAACTCAATTTAAAAAAATATAAATTATTATAAAATGAACCACGTTATACTGGTACTAAAGAACACATCTGAATGGAAGCCAGCATATGACATGTGGGCATCTATGTTACCCTGTTACAAAGGCTGGAAAACATGACAAAAAAATAATATGCTTAGGTTTCAAAACTTCAGAGAACTGAATATTTTTATTTATGTTTTCCATAATTTCATATTAATATAAATATTTAACAATACCTAAAATACATAACAAGAATTTGATTAACAAAGTAAAATTAAGCATCCACTTTGCCTATATACTTTCAAAACGTCTCTTTGGACAATCTAAATCTTTAACCACCAAAACCAGTTATGAAAAATATTATCCTAAATAGAGCCTTTAATGTCCATAAGTACCACAGTAAAATGTATTATACAGTTCAGCCACTGAGAGATGACTAAACAGATATCCTACTTGTGGAGGTTTTCATGATCAAGACCGTACTCTGTAATATTCTTCTATTTAGAGTTCTTTTGTCTTTAATGCAGCCAGAAAGATTTAAGAATGCAGTTAATCTTCAATAAAGAAATATTATGTGTTAGATCAGTTTTTTGTGGTACTCTTGCTACTGAGGTAAGAACTATTTATCCTTTAATATTATACAGGTTTTATGCCTTTTTTTGGACAGATAGCAAAACTAGCAAAAATTTTCAGAAAATCCTTTTAGTTCAGTGCAGATTGTTCAGATATCAAGACCATTTCCCACTTGTCACTCCTGCTTGCTTCCCTCCAGGTGGGGAGAGAAAGCAGCCTTTCTACAAAGAGGACACAAAACCTACACATTTGTGTCACTGGTGTGTTCCAATTCCATGCATGAAACCACAGACCGTTTGACAGGAATCTACCATTTTACCAGCTGAAGTAACAATCTCTCTATTTCTGGACTTTCTGCAGTCACATTCTGATTTCCCTACAAAATGGTTTCTGCATAGGTATAGTTCTCAGCGTAATTAATGTGTTCTAAGGAATACATTGTGCCCCATGTTTTCAAACAGCTCTGTGACATCACGGTTGCACATCACTACCTCACTGGGGCTCCCAGCATCTCTAGGAGGGCTGGGAGAAGGCCAGTGCTTAAATGGTGGGGGACAGAGCCAGCAATCCCACTATGATACAGATTCATCAGCCACAGGAAGGGCATATCTGAAGACCACCTGAAATCACAGGAAAGAGAGAAGGAAGCCAGCACCAAGACAGCTGGTGCACTCCTGCTGTATACAACATGGTGTATGCACTAACCTGGGACCTGATCATTGCTTGGCTGTGCTAGAACCACACTTCATCCAGGCTACCTGCAAACGGGCACACGTCTAGTACCACCTTGGTGTTGTGCAACTGCTCCCAGTTTCTGCAGTAGTTCAGCCTATAACAGGTGAAAACTGTTTGTTATGTGCTCCCTAGTGAGGATCAGACAAGTTCTTAGAAGTGATATTTGGAGATTTTTTTTTCTCCATCTATCCTTTGCTTAAACCAATACTTAGACCAAAATATACATTCTCAAGGGGATTTTTTCAGTATCATCAGTGTTCAGTCATGCCAAGGAGCCTCTATAAATCTGTTCTCTAGATTTATGTAATTCTGGGGTTTTGTCCAAAACCATCTGAAGACAATACCTGAGGTCTAGATATAACAAATTAAGCAAAGCCCCTCCAATATCCATCTCAGAAGGAAACACTGAGCCTTCAGTTTCACAGATGCAGGTCTGCAATTCACGCAGTCAATTTGGATAACATAAAACTTTCCTTTCCTTTGACTTTTCTTCCTCTTAGCTGTGAAATCAGTAATCACAAAACAGCAACATTCAGTCAGCTCCCTGTGAGGTCTGAAGCTGAGGGAAACCATCTCCAGAATAAGGAAGATTGGTTTAAATCCACTGGGAAATTGTTTTAGCTAGAAAACCTGTGAAAGTCTTATTCAGGTAAGTAGGATCAAGCTCATATCTTCATTATAATATTTGTCAAATAAAACTAAAATTTTTCAACAAACCCATTCTTTCATTACAGCCAATGACCCCTCCTTTAAATGTTGTTCTAGATAAAGACCAGATTTTTACAGTGTTTATCTTGTTCTGTCCTGTCAATGTTTGGTCCACCAACCCCTCAGTTCTTGTAGCAATATCCATGCACTGACACATCCAAAGAAATAAAAGGAAATCTTCTTACTTAATATGATTACAGAACCCTACAGTTTTTCAGACAGACATATAAAATATATTATTTTCAATTAAAGGCTAGCAGAACCAATTTATATTGTTTTAACTCCAAAGTAGTTTCATGTCAGTGGAATCAGGGCTAGCTTTGAATTTGCTCTTGTGTTTGAATAATGTCCATGGTTTTTTAAATATTGTTCATGTTATTGAGAGGAAAGTTAAACCACTGAGAATATAGGACAACACTGGCTGCTTCTTCAGACTGTTTTATGCAGCTGTGACAACTATTTCAGCCCATGAAGCCAAGGGGCAGAGGGACATGACCACAAAAAAAGGAAAAAAAAAATTAGTGGACGAAGCTCTGTTCACTTGCTGGAAATTTTTTTTTCTCTCATATGCACATGTCTTGCTGAAAATGTATTGCAACAAGTATAAATTATTTATTTTATTAACTGATACTTAGTACCATTATAGTGCACTCAAGTACCTTCTAAATTATTTCCAAACAATTTATAAAGCATTTAAACAAGTAAAACTAAGATTGATTTTAATTTGAACCCCAGCCATATCAGAACAATATTTAGAAGGTTATTGCAATCTGTCCCAGATGTGGAAGAAATCATTTCCACCATTCATTTGAGGTAAGAATGGATATAATACCTCCTACACATTAAGAAACAGAGAGAACCAAGATCAATGTTAGATTATTACACCATTTTCTAATTTATGATCCTGAAGCACTCACAACTAATAGAATGAAAACTTCAATATATTCTTCATACAATAATAACCCTCAGCTTTCAGCAATACTTAGAATTCTCTATATTTCTAGATATATATGTCACTATATTTTTTTTAAGAGGAGATTAATTGGAAGAGGTTAAGGCATATCCATGTGCTGAAATTAGAGTGAGAAACCATGTAATTAAGAACTAATACATAACACTGAACAACATACCCTTTCATTTTTCCTGCTTGGCTAGAATGTGTATTTACTTCAGTAACATTTATGCACAAAAATAACATCTTTCTTTTCTTTTTTAAAAAAAATTTCTCTTGTTGAACACTATGGCATAAAATTTCATTAGAAATAAGATCACATTGTTATAACTGTACAATAGTAACTTTTAGAGAACTGTCATAGAAATGTGCTATGCAGTCATTGAATCATCCTTAATGTTTTTGTTATTAATGATCTTAGAGAGTTTTAACTGATTGGTGTACACCTAATGCCCAAAGCCATTTCTAATAGCTGAAAAATATTTCAAGGTACTTCCAGATTCAGCCAACATAACTTGTAAGTATAGCTATTTCCCAGAATTACTAAATGTGGCAGGCTGAAAAAAAAAAAATATCTTCTGAAATTCTGATGTTATTTTACTAGACAAAAATAATTTGAGAAGTTATATTATACAATCTATTAGCAATTAAATAGTGATTTACCTACATTACGGATTCTCATATGCTATATACTTAGTTCATGGCAAATACTAATTTTCATTTTCTTTTCAACTCCAGAACCAAAGGCATGTCTCTTGAAATTACCACTTAAATTATCAGCAGCAATTTTTGTCATATCAAGTAATGTAAAAATTATTTATATTTGCAAATATATTTCACACAGTTTTCTTGACATCTTGAAAGCACAGTACATAATAGCTCAGTCCTTTTTAGCTGTGTAATAAAAAACACAAATCTTTCCATCATTTGTGTTATCAGCATGCACAAGAGTACCTCCTTCAATGTCAGCTTTCTCAAAAATTGAGCCAATATGTTGCTGTAAATAGGTGAAGTTTTAGTCCAGTAGTAATAACTGTACTACTTTTGCATTTTAGGATTGGCTGATTTTTCTGAGTTCACAAAGAAATGTAAGATCTTTGTTATTTTAGAAATGATCCTTGAGTGCAAGCAATCATTTTCTGGTCTTACTGTGGCCAGTTCTCAATTTTGAAACAATAGCCTCATTTCAGGATACAAGGGTGTCCTGGTTTTGGCTGGGACAGAGTTAATTTTCTTCATAGTAGCTAGTATGGGACCATGTTTTGGATATGTGCTGAAAACAGTGTTGATAATACAGGTATGATTATGATGGTTTTGTTATTGCTGAGCAGTGCTTACACAGAGTCCAGGCCTTTTCTGCTCCTCACCCCACCCCACCAGCGAGCAGGCGTGGGGTGCACAAGAACCTGGGAAGGGACATAGCTTGGACAGCTGACCCCAACCGAGCCAGGGGATATCCCATACCATATGATGTCATGCTCAGCATATAAAGCTAGGGGAACAAGAAGTGAGGGGGGGGACATTCGGAGTGATGGCATTTGTCTTCCCAAGTAACCTTTATGCACGATGGAGCCCTGCTTTCCTGGAGATGGCTGAACACCTGCCAGCTGATGGGTAGTCAATGAATTGCTTGTTTGGCTGTGCTTGCGTGAGCAGCTTTTGCTTTGCCTCTTAAACTGTCTTTATCTCAATCCATGAGTTTTCTCACTTTTACCCTTCCAATCCTCTCCCCTATCCCACTGGTGGAGAGTGAGCAAGCAGCTGTGTGGTACTTACTTGCCAGCTGGGGTTAAACCACGACAAAGGGATTCCCAAATAAGATTTACAGTCTCATCAGAAACCTCCATCTGATTCTTAATCTAATGTCAGAAGAAACTAATTTATCTTTCTTGCACCATCACACCTCTGAAATCCTTCCACAATCTCCTCAGCACCTTAGACTACGACAGCAGCACACAACACTGAAATCTCACACAGGCAGATGTCCTGCTCTATTTATAGGCTTTTGCACCTGGAGAAATATTTGCAGAGAGCTCTGCAAAGGCCTCTACCTGAAAATTGCCAGGAGGAATTTGCTTGCAAACACATTTCAAAGCCTTGCCCAGAACCTTTGCAATAAAATATATCTGTACTTAGAGGCAGTCGGCACTTTCAGAATGATGAATGAATAGTTCAGAACATGTTCATTTTTTCATGACATTACCCAACCTGGGCAGCAGAGTCTTGAGACAACAACTTGTTTGCATGAAGAAAGTATAAAGCATTGAGACTCGCACCTCTGTCACTTATACCAGGTGAGCTCTTCACCTTAAAGCAAGAACAGCACCAAAGAACATTTTTCTTTGGCTGTGATTGATACCTTTTAATTTTATTTTTTTTTTACTCTGAAAACAGATTTAAATTAATTAAGTTAATTAATTAATTTTAAATTAAAGTGACATTGCTCAATGTTGCTCTACAAAACTTTGACTGATTGATTTAGGCTTCTCTTATTTATGCAGGATTTGCATGAACTGAGGAACATGCCCTATGATGAGTGAAGATGAGCATTATAGGGGACAAATCCAACAAATGGACCACAGCACATACTCGCTTCTATGAAGCCATATAATTTTATTTTCCTATTTTATTTTCTAATTCTTTTGCCTAAATCTTACTCTGTGCCATGCAAATTAACTTCAGCAATTTTCTGGATGTCATCTCTATCTCAGAAAAGGCTGAAGAAATAAATCTGACACCCCAAATTCATAGAATCCGGTCTTATCATTCAGCCTTCTCTGATTTTCCCCTAAAGAGTATGTACACAGATGCACAGAAACCCCAAAGAAGTAAAACTTATAGCTTTCTTCCCAAGCACAGCTCCTTCTTTCCAACATCACTAACTCCTTCCATCTCCTCTAAACTGCCTTTTTGTCCAGCTTTTGCTTTCCACCCCCGCTCAGCTCACAGATCTGTGCTTTCTTCTACCCATCAGTGGTTTTGTTTCTGATAGGAATTTTACTCACTTTCTTCCTCATTAAACCATAAATAGAAATGCAAACAACCTGGTGCAGAAGTGTTTCCAACACAGACTTCTTCCAGAGCCACAAAAAAAGATTGAGATTTGGCAGGATTTTGAAAATTAAAGCCAAACTTGTGGTCCTCAAAACCTGTACGCAACTCTTCAGTTGGTCAGAGGTCCTGAACTGTCTCAAGGACTTTTGGCACCTAAGGAAATTAATGAAAAAGCCCCTGGGGCTGTGTTTTGAAAAGTAGGTTTGACTATACCTCCATTTATTAAAAATAGGTCAGCTGTCCTCCGGGAAGCCCTAGAAGCCAAGAAACCTAGAATGAGAGAGAGACCTCTGCCAGGCTGCAGGTTAGACATCTAAACCCAGGAGGTAAGACCAAACCAGTCCTTTGCCTTCAGAAGCAGCTCCCAAGTCAGCATGTTGACAGCCTTTTCCCCCCCTGTGATGACTCTTTTTGATCACGTAGTAAGCACATGCAGTGACCACCAACATCCCTGCAGGGCCAAAGGTCCACAGGCTCAAGGCTACGTCACTGCACTGCTTTCCTTGGTGGCTCCAGCAGTGAGTTTGTTCTGGAATCAGGCTATAAAGTGAAGGTAAAAATGTATGTCTGTGCAAAACAGTCCCTGATCGTTTTTAAAGTACCTTTACGGTCTTGTCCGGAGTTAAAAAACGAAGAATTTAGTTGTAGTATTTATCCAGACAGTTCAGCCCTAACCAAAAATTTTTCTAAGGGGTTAAAAATGGCACCAGTGACATTTCTGACAGAATTCAGCTGGCACATAGCTCACCAGGCATTCCAATTCACTATGTGATGCTTTTGTTTCTCTACTCCCTTATCACAAATTACATTTTAACTTTTATATTTTGACTCTGCTGAACACTTGAAGGCTGTATTGTTTTGTAGTCCCTAGAGCACCAGGCAAAACAAACAGAGAATTTCAAGTTTCTCACAACATCACGCTGTGATAACAGTGTCAGTTTACCCTCATATTTTGAAGACCGTCTCCAGTCATCAGGATTGAGATCGTGGTGTACAATTCTGCTGCACAAGACCTGTTCAGCAGAAAATTCTACATAGCTGCAAGTTGCCGAAGCCCCCAAAACTGCAGAGTATCATCTATTTACAGCTCAAGGACAGATGACCTACTTTGTGTCTTTTGACTGAAAATATTATTTACCTGGTGAAGGGAGAGCATAGGGGATCTTAGTAGTGGAGCCAGAGTTTCCAGACAAGGTAAACAGGGAAGATATTTGTGAGAGAGAGAGGAGATCGGAGTATTACTACTGGTATTAATATGGCTGCTAGTATTGACATTAAACAAACAAATCACCTTCCAAAACTTATTGTTTCCAAAACTAGTTATTTCTGCCTTCATCTTTATCACCTGGTTTCTTTGCTCTGCCCTCAAACAGCCTTCACTACATGCCTATCTGTCTTCTTCTACTCCAGTTCTTGGGTGCAAGGATTTTTTTTTTCTGCTTGTATTTTGGAAACTGCCCAGGGCATTTTAGACACAGCCACAACATAAATAATTTTTATCCAGACTGCTGGAATGCCCACTCAGTGTGTTAGCTGCATGGCTGCACGTTCAGTCACCTCTTGTTCTCTTCCAAGGGTTGTCCCTTAGTTCCTGCAGTTTACTGCCAGCAGCAGGGGAGCATCTATACAATCAATCAGATGTCCAGTTTCAGAAAAGCAGATATTTTCCCCCCTTGTATTTCTAGGAAAATTAGATAATGACAGTTTTAATGAATTCACTAAAAGGGGTGATCTACACAGAATCCACCAGCAGCGAGGCTGCGTGCGTTACTCAGCAAGACATGCTGCAAACACAAGTATAATAAACACTGCTGGAGAGGGCTGCCTGGTGAACTCATGGTGCAGCTGTGGAGCACTGCATTGCTGGCCAAGTGACCCCAATCTCAGAGCAGTCACAGAATCCAGAAAGCTGAGTTCATCACAGTTCTGTGTTCATAGTCAGGGAGAAAGAGTCAGAAAAACAAATATCTCTTGTTTTAACATGTGGGATTTAAGTACAAGACCTGGCTTTAAATCATTGACCAGGTTCTCTAGCTCTCCAATGCACCAACTGCTTTGTGTTGGCATAAATGTTGCTCCACAGAGGTCAATGGGAGTTCCAGCCAACCTCCGTGAAAGATCTGTTGAATAAAACACATGAAAGAACTGGATTCCCTGAGCAATCTCTTCCTCAAGTTTCCCCGCTGTAAAGGAATGGAGAACGCTATTCACTCTGTTGCATAAAGCTCTTTAAGAACTTCAACAGTAAGGCAAGAAATCAATTCAGTGACTAGTTTTGGCATCACTGCAGAATACCTACACCTCTATTCAAAGCAGAATTACTCCATTTGCAGTATAGTATATATGAATAAATTACATGCCTTTTAGTTGACAAGGAATATCCCTTGTAAAAAATTAAATCATAATCAAGTTTGTATTTTTTGCTTAAGAGATATGTAGAAAATATGTTGGAAATTGAAACAGACATTTCCCATATTATTAGGTCTTTATAACTGTAAATTTTGCATGCTCCATAGATGTATCCCCTCATTAACTTAAAATTAACTAAGTAAATTATATTCATTTTATCTATAAAATTAATACATAGGAAATATTAATTATGATAATCTGAAAACATAATAATTATTAATTGTTTATTTACACCTATCTCACTATCCAGAGGTATAATGACCACCAAGAATCCATTCCCATATACAGCAGTAGAGCTGTAATTTTAGAACAATCTCTGCTAATGTAGCTACGTGAACAGGTTCACCATTGTTTTACTATGTCTGTCATTTTGGATTTAAAGATCTCTTCCTATATAATGCAGAAGTAGTACAGTGCCAACATATAAAGTATGTACAGATAATGAGCCATCCAGCCATTCAACAATCATGCTAAAGTTATGATTGTGAAGACACAGAGCAAAAAGTCACCTTTCTTTCTTTGTGACCTGTGTTTAGGCTGTATTATCCACAGACCACAGTCAGACTTCTGCAAATGAAACCTGTATTTGATATACTAGGAAACTCTTCATTTCTCTCTGTTTTTCTTGTTTGACATGTCAACTAAACTGACATCACCCAGATTCACATTAAAAGTTCATAGGATTTGCCTGCAGTAAATAAATAAGTACCATTATCATGGTCCTTGTCAGTATTGTGGAGGGGAAGAGATTTTAAAGTAAAATAATTGCACAAGATATACAATTGTCTGTGTAGATTAGTGCATCATGCTACTCAATAACAAACATTTTTAAGGACTGCTAAGTTAGGTAACAGAATAATTGAATTTTCTTGCACAAACAATTCATCTCAGTAAAGTACATGCATTATGAGATAATCTTTAATTAAGTGATTATGTACTACAAATACTGTACTGCATTTTACAATGAACACAATAACTTTTTTCTGGAAATGAATCAAAATTATTTAGAGTTGTCTGAAGAAGCCCCTCTTACACATACCTATACAGTAAAAGTTTGTAACTATAGCTATCTAAATCTAAATAAAAACAACACTTACCAATGTTTTCCATCTGGTGTCCTCAAGGAGATTTACAAAGTTGTACCAGAATATTTGTAATCTAGTTTACAAATTAAATAAGTGGAAACACAGTGATGGCTTCATCTGTACTTTGAAGACTATTCTGCATTGTTCTTTGTAATGAACAGAGAAAAATAATGGACCTTAATTTTCTTCCTTTCTTGAAACTACATAAAATTAGGGATTGCATCTTGCACAATGAACTTTTAGATTGCTTTCTAAAGCTTTATACAGATATGTATTAAAAATATTTGTCAATACATTTTTTAAAGATGGAAAAGGTTCTACCTGTATTGACTCAAAATCTCCTTTATTCTCAGTTGGGAACAGAAGAGCTTCATTATTCTCAGCTGGGCCCAACCCCACAAACATTTCAACTCTGCCTTCATCAGATGCAGATCACACCAGCATTTATCCCCACTAATCACCACTCCCTCTGGCACTGACATTATCCTGGGGAGTTTCCCATTCACCTGACATCAATTACCCTAGACCCTGCTGATACTTAATTCATATCATCATACTTAATTAATCATTAACCCCTTCACTGCAGTCAGCATTCTGTAATTGGTGTTCACAGCATCTGCAAAATATTAGGGGTATTTGACTGTACATTCATCATGAGCTCTTCTATTAGGGCATGAGGTACAGGCTACAGACTTCAGCCATGTTTCTGAAGGATATCACCCAAATATATTAACATTAGGAAAAATTAGCATTCCTGATCCAGCAGCTCCATAAATCTAGCAGCTGCACATCTATCATTCAGTACTTTTCAGAGCCGTTTAATAAAATCCTGTTCTCGCAGGGACATCAGGAGACCTACCTAATCACTTAGCCAAGAAAAATGCTCATGGAAATAAACAGAGCCCACTGAGGATCTTCGCATTTCAAAATATTTAAATAAAAAAGACTGACACATTTAAAGGAAAAGTCCAGTTTAAAATTTAACTGTTGTCAGCTCACTCTGGAAATAGGGCTTTTCTCCCCATCATACTACTGATAGGACTTGGTGGCAAAAACATCTGAACAAATACATGAGGCAAAATCACAGCTAGTTATTCATCTCTCAGAATATTTTATATTGCTTAGGTGATATTGTAAAGGGGTATACTTTTCTTTATAGAGAGTCTACAATTCTATTGAGCTATAAAAATCCACTTACCAGACTAATATTTCATGTTTTCTTTTCATTGGAGACCTATAGAAAAAAAAGAAGTTTAGTGTGCATGGAGTCTTTGGTGTAGGATTCTAAACATACAGTGAGAAACACAAGGAGGCTGAGGAATAAAGTCCTGGGGATGGCTCATTTCAAGAAGCAATGACCTACTCAGAATGTGAGAAAATTATCCATTATTATCAGTGGATTGGATTATTAGAGTTAAATCCTGCGGTCCTTTGTTATATCTCATAACCTCTTTTTATGTTTATCTTTTCAGAGTAAGTTTGAACAGAAGGTCTATGAAATTACATCTATCTGAAGCAAAAGAGACAAAGAATTGGTACAGAAAATATATCAGTGGATCTCAAGTTAGCAACAAATCTGGAGGTCCATACTCTACACTTGCTCTACTGAAAGACAAATGACACATCGCTGATGAGATGTTTCCCAGGTCTTCATATTCTGCTTTTATTTTGTTTTGCTTTTAGCTTTACAGAAGAGAAATATTTAAAGAGTGAAGTATCTGATAAATCTCATTTCACAAGCATCAAGAAAGAGGTTAATGAGGTTTCCAAATAGGGTTAAGTGGTACCACCATCACAGGAGCTGTGAATGTTTGTAGAAGATGCACATGAAAGAAGACCCATTTTAATAGTATGGAAGATTCTCACTTTCATTTCTTCTAGCTGGGTAATGTCACAGAGATTTTAAAATTTTTATTAGAGCTGTGAGATAAAACAGAACAAAGCCACATTTACTGGTCTCACATATTCACTAATCAGGTTGCAGAGATCAATTAATACAAAAATAAAAATTTAACTATTTTTTAATATGTATTTCTCTTAGAAATATCTCTAGCAAACACATCAAAGTTATACATCAGTTGATGTCATACTGAAATCAAACAGTTTTTCCTTGTGGCCAAGCAGAATACAATCATATCTGTAGATCAATGCCTATTACTTCACTTTGAAAATGAAATAAAACAAAAATAATCAAGCATTCTATTCCCTCCAGTTCCACAGAACTGATGGTACCAGTCTCTAACTTCTTACAAAGACCTGTGGATCCACATGGTAGGTCAAATCTTAATGGTGCAAAATCATCCCTCCCTATTACAGTCACGTGTTATGTTTGCTTTCGCCAAGTAAGGAGATTTTCGAGCTTTTCCAAGGAAAAGTATATTACTGCAGGAATCTTTCATTGTAGGAATGGAAGGATCTGGTTTATTTCTAGTAGTTGGAAAGAGTCCAAGCTCAGCCAGTTGAGAGAAAATTTCTTCAGCTAAATGATTTTTCTTGAAGTTTTCCTAAAGAATTTAGCCTGAGGCAGTAATTGAGCATAGACAATTTCAGTCCAAAAAGTTGAAGTATGATGAACATATTAGCATTTGAAAATGGGATTTTATCACGAGTTGTGTCAGGCAACTTTAGTAACAGGCAGATCTTTCTGCTCCCCCTATAATACTGGACTCCTTGAAGGCACCAGTTACTGCTATTCATTCCAGACCTGGTTGTAATGGATGGTGTCCTTCCCATACTCTTTCAGGCTAATTGAAAAAAACTAATTCAGTGCATTTCTGGAATCCAGTGTCATGAAAAACAGAATCTTTTTCACAAAAGAATTGTCCCAATGGTAAAAGCTGAGCAAAGCCAGGCTTCAGAGCCCAGGATTTTTCCTTGTGGCTGATTGTATATACACCTCATGGAGGTTTCATAGCAAGGACTGGGTGTGCAAAACAAGAAGTCCTGTACAGAGAAACACTCATGAGGGAACAAGAGAAAAAGACCTTTGTGGCATAGCAGAAGATTGAAAGATAGGCTTGTGAACTGTGAGCAAGAGAACTTCTGTGCTATTGCTTTTTCAGTTGTATCTGTTCTGCATTTAGCTAGGACCATTATTTTTTCTCTTACTAGAGAAAAATATCTGATATTCATTAATTGTACAGAACAAAGAGCAAATTTACAAATATTTATGTATACTGGTGTGTGTTTACTTATTGTTTTTATTTCTCTGTGATGGTAAAAGCCTTTACATAAATTTCATAGATGTATAATATTTGCATTTAGTTTATTTGTTTGATACCATTACCTGCACTTGATTCCTAATAACACCTTAGTCAGAGAAAGTATTTTTGAATGGTTCTAGTCTCTATAATCTAGAATGATACCAAATTAATGCCTACCACTCCATTTCATGAATTGCACGAATTCTTTGTCTTTACTGTATATGACATAACCACCCTTACCTAAGTGCAGTATAACTCATGATGAGCCTCATGTGCTTGTCATCAAAAATAAGGGTTACACAAGTAATAATTTGTTGAATTACAGTGTACTAATAATTTGTGATTTAGCACATTACCATTTGACAGGAGAGATACACTGTTATTTCTAGAATTCAATTTGGCCACTGTTGTAAGAGATAATAAAAAAATGTTTTTACAAGTACATTTAGCAACAAAATGGAAGCGAAGGAGAATCTCCATCCCTTATTGGATGTGGGAGGAAACATTGCCACCAAGGATGAGGAAAAGGCTGAGGTACTTAATGCCTTCTTTGCCTCAGTCTTTAATATCAAGACCAGTTCTCCCCAGGGTATCCACTCCCCTGAGCTGGAAGACAGGGACAGAGAGCAGAATAAACCCCCCATAATCCAGGAAGAAGCGGTTAACAACTTGCTACACCACCTGGACACTCATAAGTCTATGGGGCCAGATGGGATCCACCCGAGAGTGCTGAGGGAGCTGGCAAAGGAGCTTGCCAAGTCACTCTCC
>VZTL01048194.1:9766-29139 GCA_013400535.1 Scopus umbretta
GGCGGAGAGAGGACAGGGAATCCTCCTCCGTGCCATGTGTCCTGTCTGCCTGACAGGCCTGTCCCAGGGAAGGCAGGCTGTGATTCCAGCAGCCCCTCTCCTCCTCGCGCTCCCTCAGCCCCTGGGCTCCTCCCGCAGCTCCCTCGCTCCGCGGAGGAGTTCCTCTCCCTGGGCGCACCTCCCCCGGGAGTGCTCCCTGCTGCCCTGGGTGCTGCCATGAGAGCAGGGCACACCCTGCAGCCTGGCACCCGGCTGGCAGCCTGCGCCCGCCGCAGCTCTGGCGGGGAGGATGCGTCCCTCGCGGTGGCTGCAGAGCTCAGGGAGGCCCTGGCCTTCTGCCGGAGGGACACCATTGCTCCCTGGTCGAGCTGGCAGAGCTCCAGCGCCCTTCTTGCACACCCTTCTGCACGAACTGCCGCGCTGTGGCCTGCGTGCCCACCCTGGCCGCTAACGCTCTCCAGCGGCTACTCTCATACGTGTGGGGGTTTGGCTGCCATTGCTCCTACCCAGTCTCCTCAGGCATTGCCATGCGAGCTGCAGGCTCCTGGCAGGTCTCTCTGCTCCCCTCAGGTTCCCCCTGCTCAGGAAACCATGGGAAAAAAAATCAAGAGCAGAAAGGAGTTCAACAAATGTCAGCTTTGAATTTGAGCCGGCTTCCAAGAAGTGGGCAACACTTCACAGAGGCAGAGGAGAAGGGGACGGTGGCACAGCCGGATGGCGGGACGACCTGGCCAGAGGCTCACGCGGAGGCTGACTGAGCCCAACAGCAGCTCAGCGTGAGGGCGAGAGGACTGAGTGTGCTCAGACCGGCCACTGACGGCGTCTCTTCTCCTGAAGGGGCATCTTCCTGCTTGGAAGGACTTTGTCCCTTCTCTGGGAGGCAATTACTTGGAGACTGGCAGAGAGGAGCTGAAGTCTCTCTAAGCAAGGGAAGAGAGAACAGACTGGCAGGATGCAGGGGCTGCGTCTCGTCAATTATTAAGTTTATATACGTTCACAACACTTGTTTTCCATTCACGTAGCAACCCCTAAACGCTGTTTGGAGATTGAGACAACTTCAGGTAGAGCATAAAACTTTCCCCTGACAATCTGCTTTTTAACTGAAAGGCTCAGCAAATGGTTTACAAAACCCAAGCTGTCGAGCGCCAACATTTATAGTGTCACGGTTTGCAGGAGCCCTTCTGTTGTGGTTTAACCCTGATCAGCAACCAAGCCCCACACAGCCGCTCGCCCACCCTCCCCCTGCCCCAGTGGAATGGGGGAGAGAATCAGGGGGAAAAAAAAAAAACAACCAAACCCTAAAACCCATGGGTTGAGGGAAAGACAGTTTAATAGGACAGCAGAGACAGAGAAAATAACAATAATAACAACAGAATATACAAAACAAGTGATACACAGTGCAATTTGCTCCCCACCCAATGCCCAGCCTGCCCCCAAGCAGCAATCACTCCCTCCCCTGGCCAACTCCCCCAGTTTCTATACTGAGCTTGCCATCAGGTGGTATGGAATAGCCCTGATGGCTAATTGGGATCAGCTGTCCTGGCTGTGCCCCCTCCCAGCTCCTTGTGCACCTGGCAGAGCATGGGAAGCTGAAAAGTGTAAACAACTGAAACCAGGACACCTTGCCATGGGCCAAGACAGCGTCATGCTAAGCGTTACATGAGCACAAACAGAAGAACGGTCTCTGCCTCAAACGGCTCACCCCAGGGTGAAACAACAGCCGGACAGAGAGGTGAACACACCGAAGTCACAAGCCAGTATCAGTCAGCAGGATCAGCGCGGGCTGCGCACTGGCAACGAGACCGGGCGAGCTCTTAGTAGGCATCGCGGCAAAGAGAAGCTCCGAGGATCACTAGGGATCTGTGGATCCCTTCCCCTCTGCCTTCCCACAAGGAAGGGGCCCATGGGAAGCAACTGAAAATCCACTGAAAACTGACCAAAACCCTGCGGCGCTGTTCCTGCAGGTTCGTTTCCACAGCGGCCATGCTGGAGCAAAGCTGAGAGGTAAGTGGTAAGTGAACACATACCTGAGCTTTCTCGTCCCACCGGGCGAGACAAACCAGCGTGCCCGTTGTGCTCCTCCAGTCAGCTGAACGGGTGTTGCTGGTCCTCCCGCTCTCGGGGACGGGTTCGTTTTCTTGCAGGATCTTTGCATCTCACGGCCTTGCCTGATGTGGTTAAACTCTTCTATATGCTGGTGTTCGACCACTGGTATTAAAGAAAGCAGTGTTTTTAAAAAAGGAGACATCGACTCAATAAATTACGTACCTATTCAATAAATCGCTTTGGAATCTTTTATCAACAAGCGTGAAAATGCCAGCGTTGTCACCTGACATTTTCAGAAGCTGGGTACGAACCAGCTGAGAAGGCAAAACCAGGGTTAAGAAGTCTGGCAGGAATGAAAGTCAACGAAGGCAACGACAGGCAGGTGGCAGGTTGGTGTAGCTGGGTTCATCTCTGCAGCAAGTGAAATTTCCTTAGCAGCACTTGTGTGTCTCTCCACAGAGAAATCTTTTAATTTGGTACAGAATTTATTTCACTTACCACCACCAGCCAGGCAGCTGCCAGGGGAGGACGTAAGGAACCTGAAAGTTAGAGGTGAGGGGCTCAGCGGAGGACACACTACCAGCAGAAGCTGCTTTTAGAAAGGAGAATAGAGAGAGAGAGAAAAGGCTGGGCAATTACTCTCCGTAGAACACAGACAGGATGAGAGTCACTGCTAACAACCATCACTCTTGTGTTGTGTATTGTCTGATACAGGAAAAAGAACAAGGTACAAAGAGAGGCTGGAGTATCAATACAGTGTTTAATATTCTTAAATTGGAAAAAAAAAAAACCAAAACCCCAAAAAAACCTGTAAAAAGATAAAGTTTCAGATGCCATCATATAATAAAACCTTTCATCAGCACATTGAAAGAGTTAGAAATATAACATGCAGTGTACTTCCAGTAGTTTACACGTCTATTAGGCCTACACTGTTTTATATTTATTAACAAAAGTGGCAGCCCATTCCTTCCTTCTGTTTACAACATTTTAAATATTGTGTTCCGCTTTACTCAGCGCCGATACAGCTAAGACTTCTGCACAGATTTATTTGTAGATAATTGTCATCAATGGAAAAGACCATGTACATCGGGAAGTGGTTAGGGACCGCTGCTCAAGAGAATCCTCTAGATTGCAATACGATGATGCTCGCTTCAGTAATTAAGGACTAGTTTGATGACTCTGCAGAACTTAAAAATTAAGCGGATTCTACCCAAAATAACAGCAGTTCCTCTGACTACAGAAATGATGACTGAAGGGAGGAGTGGCTGAAGTTTGTTTGCGCAGTAACTGAAAGGTTGCTTCCAAAACCAAGTATAATATATATGCAAATATATATTATATATGGAAATATATATAAACTAAATAAATTAAGTGCTTCAGAAGGAAAAAAAAAAAAAATCAGTTTCACAAACCGTTACAAATGCCAAGTGCTGTGCATCATTTTTAAAGGAAAAACAAGTTTAAAAAGTAAAACAGTCATTAAGAATATCCAAGTATCTTGTTTCACCAGCAGGGAGCTTTCAGTGCTATCAGGGAGAGCCTGTCTGTGTCGACATTTTAAATAATACAGCACCATAAATATACATACGGGGGTAACGGACAGTCCTCCCAGCTAAATCTAGCTGCTAGTTCAGAAAGATACTCAGCATTTACGACGACTCCATAAATCTGACAAACGCGCTTAGGTTGTTTTTTTTTTCTTTTCGGTGACCATTTCTAGCTATTACGGGCTGCAAAGACAGTATCGCATCCCACTTTTCAGGCAACCCACGCGCTGCCCAAGAAGAGCTCCAGTGGAATTACTGAGCTGGCTGGGGCGCTCTCAATGCAATCTGCACCACGCGGCCTGGCCTGTACCCCTGACCCTTCACAACACCACAGGTGTCAAGTTCAAAGTCAGTGACCCCCCTGTTCGCGTTTCCGTTTGTTTATCACATGTGCAGGAGCAGTACGAGGTGCAAGGGGCGATTCCCTTCCATTTTGATTTTCTACAACAACGTTGGGACTAAAAGAACTCAATAGATACAAAATAACACTGACAGGTAGTTGAAATGTATGCAAAATGCTGGAGGCAACGCAGCCCGAGGTCTTCACTTTTTTCCGGCGCAGGGAGACTTATTTTGAAGAGCTTAACTATTCAGCTTTCCAAATGGCAATCTTCCCTTCTTCCTTTCCGGAGCCGCTGAGCACGTATCTGTCCTCTGCCGAGCACAGCGCCTTTACTGTATCGGCATGGCCGACCAACTCTTTCTCCACAGTCTTCTTCTCCGCACTGATCACATAGATCTTCCCTTTGCTTTTGCCTTGCGATCTTCCACTGCTGCCAACCCACATCTGGAGGAAAAACAAAACAAAANTCCTCAGCTGCTGTTGCACAAACTGTGGGCTCCTGGCAGGTCTTCACTCCCCTCAGGTTCCCCCAGTTTGGGAAACTCTGCCGTGCACTCTGCTAGAGCACTCTGCTGCCAATCCTGCCAGCACCAGAGCTGCTCACCTTGGCAACTCAACTAGCCTTTGGTCCATAGAATCATCAAGGTTGGAAAAGACCTCCAAGATCATCTAGCCCAACCATCAACCCAACACCACCATGCCTACGAAACCATGTCTCAAGGTGCCACATCTACACGCTTTTTGAACACCTCCAGGGATGGCGACTCCACCACCTCCCTGGGCAGCCTGTTCCAATGCCTCACCACTCTTTCAGGAAAGACATTTTCCTAACATCCAATCTAAACCTCCCCTGACACAAGTTGAGGCCATTTCATCTCGTTCCACAGACCTGGTACAGAGAGCAAGACAGAAAGTGTCGCATTACCACTGTATAAACCACAGCACACCCATATCTCGAGTGCTGTGTGCAGTTCTGTTCTCTGCACTGCAAAAGCAGAGAAAACCCAGGGAAGAGTTACTAAAACTATCAAGAGAAAGGAACAGCTGTCATATGAGCAATGATGGAAGAAGCCAGGACTCCTTAGGCTGGAGAGAAGGCAGCTAAGGAGGGATCACATTAAGGTTTACAAAATCACAGAAGTGCAGATAAGCAGAATGCAGAACCATTGTTCAACACATCCCACAATTACAGAAGTAAGGGACACGCGGAAACCGGTAAGAGTTCAGTTTCACTTAGAAGAAAGTACTTCTCCGTATGTGGCTGGCAGTGAACTTCTAGAACCTGCTGCTACGGGAAACTGTGGCACCAGCAAGTTCAAAATGAAATTGGATCCACGGAGTTTGGGTCCAAAAATAGATAATAGAAGACTGAGGTAGAGGTGCACACTTTAGTAGCCGTAAACAGGAACTAAAGACTGTGAGGGGGCTTAAGGGGAAGGGACCGCAGATACGGGCCAGGCTCACATGCTCTCCCTACACAGCATTGCTGTCGCCACCGTGAGAGGCAGAATATGGCTGCACCTGGTCCAACCCAGCACAAAACAGCTGTGGTCTTCTTGTGCATAGTTAGTACTCACCACTGTGTACGAGTAATGCCAGAAATCATCCTGGTTCAGACAGATGCATTACGTGAGTGGTTTTGTTTCAGGTTTCTTAAAGACAAACAATGGCTTGTTTTTAATCAAAGCACTTAGAAGCAAGCCTGTGGCAGACAACCCTACCAATGCTGTTGTGAGCCTTTACCAGGCTGCAAGTTCATTCTCAGTAACCGTAATGTTGTGTAGAAGAGGAGTATGAGCGTTCCAGCTGCTACAACAGGCTGCAGATTCCCCCTTGGAAAACTGAGGCTGCCAAGCTGTTGGCAGGCTGAAAGATGGCACATTGAACACTCAAGTTCAGGGATGGGGATGTTTTCCAGTTGTTCCTTTTCTGTCAAGGAGCTGGACTACAATGTTAGTTAAGGTGGAACTGAGCAAGTAATAAGTGGAAGAGAAAAGGAACACAGTTCTTAAGTAGAACAAAAGAGAGCTTAATGCCTTGGGGTTTCCAAACAATCCTCTAACCCCCTTGAAACAGGGGTTAAATATATCCATCTCTACTTTCGGGATGGGTATCTCCAAAGGTTTTTCCATTTCAGTTCACAAATCTAACCACGGGCTGAATACACAGAAAGCTTCCCTATTTCATGAGGCACTTCATTAAAAAAATCATTTTTGAGGAAGGAGGGAAAATCTGAGAAAAAGATTCGGAAAGTTGCTTCCCCAATAGATATCTATATTAGCTATTTATTTGCAAATTAACCCTAAACCTGTCCACGTGGTATCACGACTACAATCATTTGCACAGCTACTGATACCATGCAGGAAGAGCAGGTCTGCAGCCTGAGGCCAATAATGACAGGGACACAAGATGCTAAGGTAGGAAGCCACTGGCTCCTTTGGTCTCTGTTGAGTTAGGAATGTGGTAACTAAACAAGAAAGGGGTCATCTACAAAAACAGGCCAGCTAATTGGCATTTATCGTTCATCTATTAACCTTTTCCAAGGCTTAGTCTTAGGAGTCCTGAGAGTAAATACCAAGGGACCTAAACTTTCGGTTTCTATGGTTCCCTGAAAATGTCAACAGCTCGTAAAAGTCACCACGCATTTAATTACTGATGAGGCTTTTGGCTTGACATGCATTTTGGGGTATACCTGTAACAGCCAGAGGAATCAAGCCTTCAAAGAGGAATCAAGGTTTCAAACCAGTATGCATGCAAACACCCAGTACGGAAGCCACCCAGTGACAGCTCGTGAGAGCTGCAAGCAGACAAAACTTTAGTAAAGAATTCCACAACAGGCAAAAACAGTCCAAATGTCTCTCACCTGATTTTTAACTCTTATCATACAAGTAATCTCGGAGCAATCTTGAAGATGAATCTTTTGAGGTGTACTTGTAAAGTCTTTGGTGTTCCAGATATACAGGTCACTACTCCCTGAATAAGACGCCCACACTTCGTCTCTCTAAAGCACAGAAAGATACATTTAACGTGAGCACTGCATATTGCGGTAAGTCACTATGGCTTGTAATGCCACGCAGTCACGCTTCCTTTAAATTCTATTAACAGTTGAAATAAAATACCTCAGGAAAGAGCTGGAAGCAGAGAAAATAGGAAGACACATCCTTCAGGTGATGCTCAATTTTCATCTGTATTTGAAATTCGTAAGTAGACACGACAAGTATGCAACTTCCAGTACCTTCAATATTAAAGATAAAGGGTTAGTAACAGAAGTGCCTACTTCCTCCATCTCTATAAACCATGGAGAAAAAAAGGCAAAATAAAATGGATGCATCTAACAGCTGCCTTGTTTCTCAATCAGCAGTGAAATCTTTGAGGTATTTCTTCCTGTTTTTCACAGTATCTATTTTTCAGATCTGTTCTTTCTCCAAATGCTAACAAGTGTTTATGCACTGCAGCATAGTGACTAGTTTAGAGTCCAAAAATGATGAGAGAAGAAACAAACTCCTTAAAATTAGGGCATCTCATACTTAGGTTCTCAAGTACACAATTATTTTCATCTACAGAACTGAGAACAAGTGTCTGTACTACAAAGTTAACAGGGCTGAATCTTTACCCCACCGTAGCAATGACAGCATCGCTACTGCCCACAGCGGAAGGAGTTTCCCAAGGCTTTAGCTGCTGTTCTGTTAAGATACGTCTGGACCTAGGCTCTTGTGTATGGCAGTACTGAGAATCAGTGAAAAATTCCTGAACTGGTCACCAAGATGATCTCTTACCCTAGCACAAAGCTTCACTTCATTCATCTAAACTCCTACAGAGGGGATGACATCTCTAGAAGTGGCCAAAATGTGAGTGTGGGGATTTACGAAGTCAGACCAATACCGTAAAGTCTCGCTGAAATACCAAACACAATTTGCAACCGCTATTGCCCTTCTAAACTTTAAAAGGACTTGCTCAAAGTTTTCCATTCCAATTCACCGGCATCACCGGGGGACGCGAGACAAACACAGCGTAGCCAAAAGTGACCTCCTGCAGCAGGGGCAATACCTCCAGGAGCGATCCAAGCTACCCATCTACGTAAGTGTTTTGGAGGCCTTACCTACAGCAGGCTGCTTAAACAGACTTAAGTGGAGAATGGGGGAAGAACATCATGGAATCGCTTAGGTTGGAAAAGACCTTTAAGATCATCAAGACCAACCGTTACCCTAGCACATGTACACATAAGTCTGAGTTTGAGATTAATGTATTGTTCTGTCTAATAAAACAGCGTATTATGTGAAGATGTGATTTTTTTCTTTTTTTTTTTTCTTAATTAATTATTTGAGGAATGAACTTACAGCACCACAGTTGGTCATTATGAAGCTTCATAGAAGTGAGATTTTGGCAGGGCAGCTGAAAGACACTGTTAACTTTCAGAGTGCTGATGTTCCAAGCAATCACTGTTCCATCTAAACTGCTGGAGTACGCTTCACTGTTGGTACAGATTGAAAAAATAGTAACAATAGTAATAATAATAACAACAACATGTACATTCATGTTCAGAACAGAGTGAATACACAGAATAGACTTACTTGCAAAATAACCAATTTTATAGTAAGCCAAATTAATGTTCTTCATTTCAGAGATTGGAAAAGTAACACACAGTAACTATTTCCAACAGAAAATGGACTGAAGTCCAAAAGCCTTCAGGGCCAGATACTATCATTATTTTAATAGTGAACAATTACACTGGTTCAGTTCTTTTAAACAAGGTGACCAGAATCTTGAGCAGAAGGAACATGTCCATTCTGTGCCCACCGAGATGCCTAGGGAAGGATCTAAACTTTTTTTTCTTCCCTCACTATACCATAGGTTGTGCATTTAAGCAACCAACAGCTCTGGGCTGCAGCCACCTTTCAAGCTGCTTATGTCTCCTACTGGAACAAAAGTATTCTAGTAGTATAGATATTTTTTCTTCTTCTTACGATCATACTTTACAAACTCTGTACCATTGGAAACACTGCAGGCTAATTCAGAGCTCTAAGTGAACTAGAGGACACATTACATCATGCATGAGGAGTTAAGTACAACAAACTTTCCCTATAATTATCCTGAATTGCTGCCTGTTGGATTTTCTCTTTTTTTCTCTCAAGGTAGGACAAAAATATCTCAAAAGTGTTTTTCTTTGCTACTGCACCTGAGAAAACAAATTATTCTTTTTTTTTTTTTTTTAACCTTTAACATTTCTTGTCTTCAGATGAGAAAACCTTTTTCAGAAGGTTCCAACACCACCTAAGCAAAATTATGCCTGCTGCATCACTGGCTGATGTCTGGTCTGGCCTGGGAGTTGTCACTCCCATGGAAAGAGAGCAGGTTAAGGCCTCCAGCCAGCACTCTTCCCACTGCTACCGAAAGATCAAAAGCATTTTGCCTGAACAAAGCAATAATTTTATTATTTCTTTTACAAACAGGCAGAGAAAAATCCAGAAGCGTGCGGTAAACATCTAGTCGATGATGTACTCAAAGCACAAATGAAGTGGTCTTTAAACTACATCTGTACGGATTCATCACCGGATGCTGCCAATTGCTGGCTACTCTCATCCTCATCCAAAAAAGCATTCCTTTATCCTCTTTGTTCCAAAGTATATAACGGTCTTTCTTTAAAAAGGAAATTCTTAGTTTACAATATACGATACAGGAGCTACAAAAATGGGCTAAATGAAGGCTTACGTTAGCAGGATAAGCCTCCCCCCCCGTTTAAAACAATAAATGATTTCCAACATCTAGGAAAATCAGTCACTGGTTTCCTATAGGGGTTCCTTTCCCTTGAGCACAAGTTAACTTTTTGCCTTTGTTTCAGACAAATAATTAAAGCACAACACTATATCATTTGGATCTTTAACTAGTCCTCTGCTCACTGCGGGCCAAATTGCCTATGCTGGTGAATACTGTTCTAGCTACATAAAATGGCTTTCTGTTTAACCACAGAAAGACGCTCCACACGTCCATGACTCTTCCGCTGGTACAGATGTCCTCCACATTCGCCTGTATACATATTTTTAAGAAGAAAACATTGCAATTAAATATACCTGGGTATTCCATTCTTCTTCTCCACAATGATGTCTGTCACATCAGAACGATGATCATTTAGTTGCTTGTTACAAGACATGCTGTGGGTGTTGATTATATAAATAATGGAGTCTTGAGAACCGATCCACACTTGACTGTGTTCTATCATGACCATACAAGTCTGGGGAGAAAAAGCAGGATTAAATAAAATCTAGAAGAAAAAAAAAAAAATCACTCTTTAATGTGACATGCAAAAGGCTATACTAAGATGCTACAATTTTCTGGTAATTACAGTAAGAAATCAAGACTCAGTGCTCCAGTATTCTTTCTTTTGCTCTGCTCTATGAATAATGAGAGAGGATAGATCTCTTTGCTAGTTTTATCCTTCAGTAAATAGGATTAATAATGTATCCTGGTAACTGACTCAAAGCTGCGTTTCCTGGCCCAAACAAAGGAAAAGCTACAAAGGATATCAGGGGAAACCACAGAAGTTAATGTATTTCTCTCTTCTGGACTGGAAGCCATCCTAACCATCCGATATAAACATACTTCCTACTTCAGTTAGAAGTGGTGTCTAAGAAAATACTGTCTTCTTTACCGTCTCTGGAACATCCTTCCCCCATTGAGAAGCTCTTAATTTCTCTCTGAGTTCCATCAGTTCCGAATTTGCCTCTTCTTTTCTTTCTCTTCTTTAAAATAGGTCCGTATGCAACTCTGCTCCTGGATTTCCATCTTCCCTCCACCCAGCCCTTCACTATCAGCTTTACCACTCCCTTTTTGACTCTCCCCCAAACTCATCCACAGTGATGTTTCTCAGCTTTCACACAAGTGACCTCTCCAATCCCTTTTCCTGCGTGTTCTCTCTACTGCGTGCTTGTCACTCGGTCTGCAGCTCTGGTTCAGCTTCCCCTTTCACCAAGGGAATCACTCTTTTCAGGTGGTCTTTCACCAGCAACTCTCTAACCTGCTGATTGAGTCATCTTAGAGCGCTATCTCTCTTTCAGTATCATCCACCTGGTTTCCTTACACCTTTCCCCAATTTCCAGTTCTTCAGCACAAATGACTTTTCATCCATTCATAGGGCTCGTCTCCTCTTCTCTTTATGTTGATTCTCTCCATTACTCTTTCTCCTCAATTGTTTCAAACCCACCTTCCTGCCCCAAGAAGCCACACCGTTAGGCCAGCAGGCCCTCCCGATAGCCAGTCCATTGCTTCCCACCAGTTGACTTGTTTCGTTATGAATCCATTTTCTCTCCTTTCCATTTTGCTCAAAAACCTCCATTTCCCCAAGTTAACTGAAGCCCAGACAATTTCTACAACTTTTAAGGAACGACGGCGATTCAGGGTCATACCGGCTATAGCAACGAAAACACCAAGCTAAAGCAGCAATTGTGACATGTGCGTCAGTCTTACCAGTTTAGAGCGGCCCATTTTGAAACAGTGTTGTTGAATAGACCAGGTAGATGCATCAAAGACCACCACCTTCCCCTCATTTAAAGCACACCATAGTTTTGGATGAGCGTTCCCAGGTCTCTCCGAAGGGTCAAGATGCCCTAGAAACGAAGCAGAGAAGATGAGAGGTAAAAGAAAATAAACCGCTTTTGGAGATGTGTGGGAAAACCACTATTTGGTAGAGCAGCTTTCTAACAAAACACATCTGTGTTCTGGAACTTACATCACCAGTTAATGAATGATACAGTTTTCACAATGAATTTGTGCTCACTCTCATCTATTTGTTGAGCTCACCTTCTGGTTTAATCTCACACTTCAAAGTTACTCAGAGGAGAGGTAATCTTCTTCATCAATGACTAAGTACTTAGCTAACTGGGACTGCAGGAAGGCTTTTAAGCCCTATGAAATACAACTAATAAATCCACTCGTTCTACCTGCTCCATTAGAACTCCACTTACAAGCCTCATACTACAAAGAAAGAAAAGCACCACTGAACTCACCACCACCCACCCACATCCACTAACTTTCTCCTTTCGCCTCAAATTTCCCAAATACTAGGAATTACATATGAACTTACATCAGAAGACTAATAAGGTTATGAAGTTAAGAGTTAGGTATTTCCAGAATTAGCATATCTGTTCCCTAAATTTATGGCCATTGCACACAGTCCTTAACTTTTCTTCTTTTTTTTTTTGCTCCAATGCTTTTTGAATTAGTCAGATATAAATGTGCCAATTGTCACACAAAAGCTCACAAGGAAATTGATAATGCTTTCTTCAGGGATGGACTTATGATGGATCACTACACACGATGAATAGTACATTAGATACTATACTATACAGTGAGAGTTACAGGCATATAGGTCGGTCTGGGATTTCAAGAGGTGGTAGACTATTCCCTGCGCTGTGTTTCAACCAAAAACCCCCAGATGACTCTACGGAAAAATAAAAGTAATTTAAAAAGAGAGTATTTATCAATGGTGGATCATCATTCATCTACCCTGCTCAATAAATGAAGCAGAAATCCTAAAAGGAAATTGGCACATTAACACATAATTGAAGTCTATTATAAAGCACATACACACGGGAAGACAAATTAAGACTGTGAAAGCTATGCCTTGGAGTATCTTAATGTGCAATATTACTGTTCTTTTTTTAATGACTTTCTGTTTTAGTATTCAACACACAACCAAAGGACGACAGAATATGGACAGAATCAGGCAGTCCTAATACCAGGTGTTACGAGATAACATGCTTTATAGGCTAATTAAAGCTGGGCTAACATAAAGAAAGCAATACCTCGCCTTACCTGGTGCATAAAGCAAGACATCTATTGCCTGTGGAAATGTCTCACCAGCTGAGGGGTTGATCTTGTGCTTTAATGTCTCTGAAGTTGTTTTGGGGACCATCATAGGCACTAAAATAGGTTTTTAAAAGGTCATGAAGTGCACACTTAAGCCTGAAATAGATCTATAATTTTTACAAAATAATAATTCTGCACCATTTACTCACATTTCTCACTTTTCTTTCCCATCAGCCTTAGCTGACTAGGAAAGCCCAAACACCATTTGCATGAATTCTAGTAGCAGAAGCATGCATACAACACCCAAGCAGTCTAAACAAGCAAAACAAAAACACAGCAGCCAACACCAAGACAGACATGCCAACTAAGGTTCTGATGCACAAAAGCAAAAAAAACCCAAAACAAAACAAACAAAAAAACCCCCACCAACCTATTTCTATTAATACCATTTAATAAACTACGTCTGTGAAAGTGCAATCAGGCTAACATCTCTTTGTATTTCTACAGATAATCAGTTTGAAAACCAGAATATAAAGAGCTGAGACAGATGATGCAACAACAGCAGACTCTGTAGCACTGCTATGTGACTGACCTTCATTTTTCATCCTGTCAAAATAAGACAGTTTAGAGGCTGCATATATGGTTTTGGAGGACTGCAGGGCACCAACCACAGCATCCATCAGGAGAACATTTGTCAGTGCTTGCTGAATATACTGAGGATCCTAAAGACAAAAGCTTTGCTGTAGTTTATCTATTGCTCATTACTGTTACAAGCCTCCATGTTCAACAGTCACAATGCCATGTCATGCGTAGCACAAGCAGTAGCCAGTTGCTGCCCTGCAGCATAATTCATATTACTTGCAGTCAAACCTCACTCCCATGTCACACGTTCCACTCCCAAGCAAGGTCATGAAGCAGGGAGCCAAGAGGAATTCATTACACTAAAAGAAGTATCTCGGATCTGGTACAATCGGGATGTGGCATGTGCAAACGAAACCACATGAACGGCACTGGTGGACAACATACAGCGGACACAGGATGGATAGCCATTTTCAGGCTGGATCTTTCTTCACGGGAGGGAAATACACGTTATGCTTCATCTTGTCTAAAATGATTCAAATCTTTCCTGAAGAACCACCAAGCTACATTTTCACTATTAAATTCAGCAGTCATGAAGAATTACGTGGTTTCAACACAAACCCTGCTTGTATGATCCTTTTTCTCAAAGTTTCTGTGGCAGAAGAACACATCATGCTCTATTCTTTGAAAGGATCTGTAGCCACCAGGGTTCCAAGCATGGCAAAACTCTTTCTACACATTATATTTTGAAGCAAGGTGGGGAAAATTTTCTGTTAGTTCAGATCACTATTTTCATATGCTGTGACCTTAAGACACTATTTCACAGAACTAGTGAATAAATTAAAAGTTCCATGCCAATGGATGAGAAAAAATAGCCTATATGTTTAAATGTAATCTCTTTTTTTCTTTTTGTATGATTCCAGAAGTATTATATTGAAGAGTAACAACAAAAATAAATGTTTATTACTTAACTATTGTTTGCGAAAACCCAGAAATTCTAAGATTGATGCACATATTGTTTAGAACAGAGACAGAAAGCACATACATTGTACTTATTTGGTTAGAAATGCCCATATTTATACCTTGTGATCATCCGCCATTTTCTTTCCAGCCCACATTTCTTTCACCATCAGGTACCAGAGATCACACTCAGTTTTAAGGTTAGCTTCAAAGACTTCTTTTTTAGATAATGTTTTAATTCTCAGAGTAGGTATTCTCAAAAGAAGGAAAGCTACAGTCGTGCTCTTAACATCCTGGAAATATAGGGAAAGAAAGCAAGGAAGCGACACCATGCAATCACTGCTAAGGTGCAGTATGCATCCTACAGGGCAATTTTCCCTGTTTATAACTACAGCTAATGATTTAAATCGTCCATACACACTGTTAAGCAGAGTTGGTTTCATGAAAAGTGTAAGTTTCAAACAACATCATACACAACATTCACTACACAGTGGGTACAAGCTGGCTCGCTGACACCACAGTCAAATAAGCACACTTAATGCTCAGGTTATTAAACTTCTCTAGCTCTATACCCCATGTGCTGTGCTTTGCTCCTCCCTGTACATCTACAGGTTATGACCTCTAGATTTTTATTCTATGTCATCCTAGCACCTAGCAAACCGTACTACATCAGCTCTGAAATTCTTGGTCCAAAGACCCAGAATTTTATCTAACCACTCGTAAGCTGCTGATTTCAGAGGCGTTTCCTACACTCCTTACTGAAACTTTTGAGAGCCAGATCTCCGCAGATGGAACATGGCCTATATCCTTAGGCACGCAAGAGAACAAGAAGTTACTTGATGCTCACCTCTATATCCCTGAAAGCAGCAATCTGGACATAGCCAGGATGTCCTCCTTCAGTCAAAAGGAACAAGCGCTTTTGGGTCAGAGCTATTTTTCCTACACCATAGTTAGTTTTAACTGAGCAAGATAACTTGTAGACGCATTCATTTTTATCTAGATGCTCTATTACTGTTGGTGGCAGATTCACTTCTTGAGCTTCTGCTTCAGTTTCTTTCCAGTAGTTGTAGAAATCCCTGAATGTTTCAGGATCGATTTGTTTCTGATGTCCTGAAAATAATTTAAATATTTGTTTACTGTGAGAAACAATTACACAGATTTGCACAGAAAGATAGCTTTAAAACATACTAACTTTCAAATTGTGCCCCTAACAGCATAATGGGTAAGCGAGCTGCAAAAAAATACAAAAGATAAGCCTGGAAAACAGTTAAGAGACAAAATTCTTCTCTTGAGGTAGAACGATTCCTCTGCAGTTAACCTAGGCCACAGGTCCCATGCATTTGGCATCCTTCCTTCCACCCTACTGTACGGAGGGAGGGAGCAAACACTGTGCCAGTCTTGGTTTTTTAAATTCATGCCAAAAATTCAGTCAACCAATGGTATAGGATTTGCACCTCCCTACTGAACTGACTACTTTTCATTATGACTTTCCAGTTCTTTATTCTATTGAATGCTACTGTGTAACATACTTACTAACCTGGGATAAAAGCTGAAGTTGTAACAGGTAAAAGACTTCAGCAATAGGTATTTTAAATCATTAATTATTCTAAGAGTTCAAGCATTTGGACAGCAGAATCTCAAACACACACAAATTCTTGCGAGATGTATGCTACCTCTGGCTTCGGAAAGCCTTGCTATAGTCTTGCTATTTTGACCAATGTTTAATCCTCCGTGGCCACAAAATACAACAGTTACCCGTTGTAACTTCTGTGCCTACTTACCAGAGTAACTAGGCACAGAAAATTAACTGAATAGCATTCTATAAAAGCACTCTCAAACTATGTTTTTAGAAATCAATCACAAGATTCAGATGTCAATCAGGAGAGAAGAAAATTCTCTCTATATTTGAGAGAACTTTATATTTGAGAGAACGTAACCTCTCCTTTTGCTATGACAACCATCCAAGAGGAAATTAACTGTAGCTACTTGAATTCTGGATTTTGTTCGTTTATTTCTAAGACTGCCACCTTGCCATATTACCTAGTGCCTTTACAACACAGAGTCATTTTCTACTAGCACCTAGGACAGTCTGGTATTCCCTTTACTCATAATCCAAGCAAAGCAGAACTGCACACATCAGATAACAAAACTACCTCACCTATGCAACCTGCACAACTGTAAATTGTGTGCCCAAATATAAGTAGACAGACATTCTTGTATACATTAAGTCTAGTCTCCACAATTATCCTAATTAAATAAAATCATCCATAAAGCTCACATACTGTGAGTTTTTAGAGGCCCAGAAAATGTTGATTAAAAAGAAAACCAACTAGAGACAAAAATTTTATGGTCACTTAAAATGTATCTTACACTCACCTACTGTTAGGGCATCAAATAACCGATGTATAGTGTCTTTATCTTTGACAATCCCAGATTCCTGGATTCGCTTCACAAAATCATCCAGTTGCATGTGTGTTTTTGGCAATTCAAAATTTTTTACATGGTCATCTGTTTTCATAACTTCTCTTTGTTTTTCCATCACTCGACTTATCAGCTTCTTCAGCTCAGGTTTGCGGTCTGCTTGAGAACGTTCAGAAGGAGGCATGATTTCCACTATTTTTCTTACAAGATCAGTAGGGAAAATTCTTAAGTCTGTTTTATCTAGGTTCTGAAAGTCAGAAAGTGCATTTAGAAGTTTCCCTTGCATCAAGCTAACAAGCCCCCGGAGGTAGAAGTACCTTGCCAACAATGCTGAGTTATCAGGTGGTAAGGTATTTATAGCTTTGCTGAGATGGTTGAAGAAATCTGTATAGTAGGAATGAACACACTGGAACATCAGAGGAAAGTGAATTTCCGGGATTTTGAACGTGCTAACTGATTTGGAGGGCATTTTTACAGCTAAAAACAAAACAAAAAAAGTACAGTGGTTAGCTTAAGCAGTGAGTAGAAGTGTGAGTATCTTCACAACCAGCCATGCTACAAACAACAAAAAGAATCCCCATCGCAGCAACAAGGAATTACATCGCATGAAATTCAAGTAAGATTATAGTTGTGCTAGGGACACAAATGTATTTCTATGTCCATCATCCTTATTATCAGAATATTCCCTAGTCTGGTAATATCAATTCTGGGAAAGGAAAAAAAAAACAAAGGAAAAAGGAAAAAAAAACCCACCCAAACATGCAGTTTCTTTAAGACTTGCTTTGTTAAACCTAAGCCTACACATAAACATTGCGGAGGAGAACTGGATGTAAGGTGGGTGAGGACTGAACATGGCTCCTGACTCAGGGAGCAATGCTACAATATCCATCCCACTGTGACCAATCAGTCTTTTGTGGTACAGCAAAACTTACAGCAGGCTACAGACTGATTTAACATGCAAGGGAAGCACAGACAGGCCTCAGCTCAAAATGAGGCAGCGCATCATTTCATTCCAGCATCCGACACTGTTTCTGTGAAAACTGTTCAGCGATGTCACCCATAAAGACAACACAAAAGACACTGTATTTGTTCAACACATTCTTCCCTTACCAACGCCTGTTTCTACTCTTCGAAGTGAGGAATTTCTAGTAGGGCCCTCTGGCAGCTTGATATCTTGCAGATTAGGCATACTGATTACCATACGCCTGCTAAGCATGTACTGTGGATTAAATCGTTTAGAAGCCATTTTCTCCATAGTTAGTCTTCTCGGAGTATGAAACATCAAGTTTAATCTGAGAAAAATAAAAAAAATAAAATATATATATAACTAATTTTAAAATTCAGTATACATATACACTAAATTACCACTTGATTTTATTTTCTTCTGTATAATAGCATTAAATTACAATTATAGTACCAATTTACATCTTCAACAGCCATGGCCGGACATGTTCATATCACCCTTTTACAGTAATCTTCATGAAATGGCCTACCAATTCATCATAATCTTATTCATAGAGGCCCTGATCTCACACAAATACAATCAAATGGACTTTTATCACGGACATCAACAGAAGATTCAAAACCAGAATAAGGAATGAGAAAACTTTACCTATCCTCTTCAGACTGGGTACTCAGCTCAAGTCGAGCGAAAGCATCCATCTTCCTGTTCAGACGAGCTTTAAGAAAAGAGTGAAACATGTAGGTCTCTAAAACCTGCGAGACACAAACTGGTTAACTGTGGATCATTTACAAATTACTTTTTTTTTTTTTTTTTAGCATGTTTTGCTCATTTTTATTACCGTTACATATGCAAAGCTGAGAACTTCCAGCTTAGCAATCACAAAACCAACAGTATTTGAAAGCTTCAAGAACAGAAAACTAACTCAGTTTCCATTCACCTTCTGTACTTTCACGATATTTGCTTAGTGGCAGACAGTAATCTCAGACCGCCCTCCAAAAGATGAGACCAACCAAAAAAAACGAATACTGAGCAAAACAGAAGTTTTAGCTACTGAAGTTTATCAGTGTATTTTCTGTCTATAACTAAGAGCTGATAATATTGTCTGTCATTTCAAAAAAGAAGTTTGTGGCACTCTAAATTAACATTATGTCATCAAACTGAAAAGGCAAGTGAGTTATCTTTTCTCCTGGTAACCCCCAAAATTGTTCCCTGCTCAGGTAATTATCATGGTATCATCCAGAAATAATCTATAAAAAGTCAAATTGCTACTTTTAGGATAGAGAACACCATAAAAAAATGCCAAGTGTGAATTAAAAAGAGTGGGAAGCTACCATCTCCCACCATTGCAAATTAAAACAAGATGAAAGCTAGGATTTGAAGCAATACAACGTGTGTACTATATAAAGGTTAGTTCCAGCACAGGGCTCCTAGCATTGTTTGAAATAAACAATTCAGAAAACTAATCCGTTCCGAAAATCAAATGCAAACTTCATCAGGAGACAATGTTGTTATAACCAGGAATCCTGCCTTTATGTTTATACAGTCTCCACCCTTTACAAACTTACTAACAGAAAGACAGTTGTATCTTTGTATGTAAGTATGAAAAATTACTTTGATTAATGATATATCCCAGAGGCTTCCCTAAAGTACCTTTGTTAGTCCTGGACTTTATCACAGGACCAAAAAGAAAAAGAAAGGAAAGAAAGGAAAA
>VZTL01048195.1:948-22043 GCA_013400535.1 Scopus umbretta
TTCTTGCTAGATTTGGACAATGATTTTTAACTCCTTGATAACTGAAATTTCTAGTGTGATGCCATTACCTGTCATGGTACTGTTAGGCTTTTTGGACAAGATCTTTGAGTAGAAACTTCTATTTTGTTGGGGGCTTTTTTGGTTTTGCTGTGGGTTTCTTTTTTTCTAAGTTCTTTGCTCTCAGCAGAGCAGTTTCTTTTCCCTCACTTCCCACATCACCTTGAGCATAACCTCTCTGCTGACTTATTGGTTCCTAGTGACACATCTGTGACAGCTTTGCTCCAGCATTTACTAGAAGAGGGAAGAACAGTATTTATCTTCCTTTCTTTGTAAGGAGCTGAGTCTTTGTTAACATTGCTCTTTCTTGCTGACTGTTGCATTGCTTTCTTTTCTTACACAAACACAGCATGCTCCAGCTCCTAAATTAACAATCAGCCATCTGGAAAACCTTTTGGTTCACATCTCTGTTTCTGCTCTAGTCCTCTGATGTTCTTTGAGTAAGAGCTTCCATTGTTAGTTGCTAATACATACAGATTATTTAATTGCTCATATTTTGTATGAAGTCTGTTTAATTCACCTAATTTACTAGAATTGTCATATCAGCTATTTACACTTATGACTACAGAGAATGACTGATGGTTGACGTTCTTTTCTGAAACTGTTTTCAGATGTTACTTCACCTCCTATCAGAGGAAGCTTAGTCAAAATCTGGGTGATCTCATCTTCTCATTCTACTAAGTGGAAACAAGAATTAAAGTGAAGAAGGTAGTATGTTAACATACCATGCTTTTAAAGTTATTGCTGTGATATGGCCAGAGCTTTTTTCCCCTCTTTTCTAAAAAGATATTTTACATTGTAGGAGTGTCTCTCTCTTTCACAGAGACTGTGCTAATTCAAATTACTTGCTTTGTATCTTGATTACAATTTTTTAAATCTTCTACTGCCTCAGGGCTTATAATTCTAGTTATTGTAGCTCTAGGTAAGCTCATACTTCCTAGATTTTAAATCCACAAACTCATAGATACTGTTGTGCAGCTATGTAAGTGCACTTGAATGAATTTTATTAATTTGGAACAGCTGGTGTATTTTATACCAGCTGTAATGCATTAACATTACTATTTTCATTCATTCATTAGGCTTGAAGCAGAAGTGTAAGGTGAAAAGGTTTTCAGGAAAACAAAGCCCGTAAAATGGGATTAGAGTTCATATAAGTTTTTAGCTCTGTTTTCAAGTATCTACTCTATGGTATTAGAGTATTTATTGAAAAATTTACTGAGTTGAAACATAAAAAATCAGGTGAAGTAGATCCCTCTTCACGAGTTTCTGTTTGGGCATCTAACTCCCATTTAATTTTACAGAGATAATTAAATAACATAGAGGAGATGCTCAAGTCTGTGTTTAAAAAGAAGGTAGATGATAATTGTTTGTGAAATCCTTATGAAAGTAATTGAAAGAGGCAGGATATTTAAACAGTATTGTTTAGGGACAGTAATTTTCAATTGCTTTTATTTTTGAACTTTGGGTATCTAAAGCTGCCTGAAAAAATCTCTTGCTTGTCCTGGCTAAAGCAGAAAAATACCAGAACAGTGCCAAATACACTGTTAGTCAAGAGAATAATTGATAACAATCCAAATAGCCAATAGCAAATGAGTCTGAGAGCAAACCTGGGCAAAACAGTGGAAAAAACTGATACAGAATTTTATTGGGAAAACCTAAACCACAGTAAGAGAGCTAAAGCTTCGTCAATGCATTGTTTTAATTCTTTATAGAGAGTATACTGCCTTGCATGGCAAACTTGGTTTTGTTAGTGATGGAGATTACAAGTTTGTTTTATAATGTGTGTCGGTTTTTGACTGCTGAAAATTTTTTGATGAAGGTGAGATATTTATATAGCAGATTTAGGTAAACTGACAACAGTCTTAGCTCTTATTTGTTTATTATGGATTTCTTGGAAGTACTGATGGAGCCATGGATATGACTGAAAATTGTGGGCACAATAGGCTTTTTTATTGCATTTCATTTAGTAGTATCTGATAAAATTATTCCTGGATAATGTCAGTAAGTGTTTAAGTGATTAAGAACTGCCTAAATGCAGGCAAAAGGGAATCATGATGAAAATACTCCTTATGCGATTTTTTTCAGGAAACTGGTACTAGATTTTCTTATGAACCAGTGTTTTCCTTGAGGATGTGAAAATAAATATAAAAATCACTGTTAGCATCATTAGTTAATCTCATTAGTGTTTTCAGACTGTTCAGTAATAATAGAGGCATTAATATGGAACAGTACAGGTTGAAAATTAATTCAGATGTGGTCATTTCAAAGTTATATGTCTGAGAACAAGATATGTAGGTCGTGTGAAAAAGAAAAAAAAAAAAAAGAGGAGAGACTGTGTTCTGGAAAACTACAGCTCTGTAAAAGGTTTCTCCCACAGTGGACAAGACTTCCCAACATTATGCTGAGGCAAAGGGCTAAGTGGTTCTTGAAGGTCTAAATTGGAGGTTGTTACATAAAATCAGCTGACTCATCTTGTGTGACCTCTACACTTAGTACTGACTGACTTACACCTTGCAGTTTTTGCAGCTTTTGTAAAACTGTAGATGACGCAAGGTGAGTATTTGGAATTATCTCCCTAAACTGAGTGTTTTCATTACTTCAGTCTTTCTCATCTATGACAAACAAGAACAGGAGGTCACTTGATTATGCTATGGAATACATTCACATGAAGAAGTACCTATACTGGTAAGCAGGAAAGACTTGAGTTGAGAAGGGAGTAACACTCAGCGGATGGAAGATGGAGATGTATATGTGGGGTTTTTTTATGTTGAGGGTACTGAATGATGGACATGTGATGGATTTTAACTTATCCTGGTGTCTTCAGAGGAAGATCTCTGGTGGATATTTACTGAAACCCAAGTCATTGAGCTCAGAACAGGATGAGCAGAGGAGAAGTATAATGACTCGTGATGTGTGGAAGACTGGACAAAATCTCAGGGCTCCTCAGTCTTTGCATTTCATGGATTTTCACATGTGAGTCGCACATTTGTTCAAATTCATTAGCTTCGCTCAGTGACTTGCTATTCAGGGTGTGATGTGAAACAGTTGATTGTCATTCCTCTCTTGATTTTTGAGGCAGCTAAAGAAAACAGCATTTGTTACTTTTGTTCTTCAGCCAAACCCCAGTGAATATAGGCAAAAAGGGGTCACCTTTTGAGTTGCCAGGGCACAAGCTGCTTCTGGGGATAACGAAAATCAGCTCTGCTCTGCCCAGCACTCTGGTCAGGGAGGATGAGGTATGTCTCTGGTGTACTGCAGTTGTTTTGCCTGGAATTGAGAGAGAGAGAATAAGATACATAGAAATGTGATCTGGTGGCTGGTATAAATTATAGTAATACAGTCATTGCTGCTTTATGACCTAAGTAGGTATTTTAAAATCCATGTCTTAGTCTTGAATTTTTTTAACCTGGGTTTATGTGGTGCTGAAGTGATCATATTCATATCTAGGAAAGACAGCTCTCGAACATGCAAAGCAGCCTGAAGTATCTCTTGTCTTAGCACTAACTTAAGGCTGTCTATAGCTACTTCGTCCTGTGAACTTTTTACACTTTCTCTATAATTGTGGTTTGAAATCACTGCAAGGTTCCCTGAAACTTTAGCAGTGACTGAGAAAGAATATTCTGGCAACGATTCCTGAGCTTGCCTGCTGAAGAGAGGATGGACTGACCTTGGTACTTCTAGACAGACTCCAAAGGTGAATAAAAGGCACAATGTAATATATTTACATGTTTGCAAATCTTTCTTTTGTTTCCTCGTTTAGCCTGAGTGCTTATTCATGTGAGGATCTGGCCTTGTGCATGACTAAGATTTGCTGTGTGATTTCAAAGCTTACATGCAATGCTAGCTTTTAAAATTAATCTCACAAAAAGCAGTAGTTCTGAGTCCTGTAGCTAATTTTGTATTCAAATACTCGTGAGAGAATGAGTAGTGGGATCATTAGTTTCTTGTTTGTTATAATGACTTGCAGTATATTCACTTTCCTATTGCAAGAGACTGTGTGAAGAATAGTATGTCCCTTTAATGTTGAAATCTATGCAAAATATTTTTGGATCCTATGAAAAACTCCATTCCTTTCTCCTTCTTGATAATTATTTAATGTTTTGTGTTTCGCTCTAGATGCTTGGTAATTTATGACCCAGCAGAGGTCAGCCTTGTGACATTTTTCAAAACATATGCTCAAAGAAAAGGAATAGAGTAAAAGTTCTTTTTATGAAAGCTCTTGGAATTTTGTTTCATGAAATACATTCCTGCAAATTAAAGTTGGTGTGATATTACAGTGTTGTAGCTAGATCTGTGACAAATATCTCAGTGTAACTTCTCTTTATGTAATAGAAATGTTTATTGTTTTCTAAAATTGTTACAAGTTGTCTCAAATGTTAGCCTCCTTGGTATACTAAAATATACCTACTTACTGATTTGTTTAGATAAGAGTATTGTATTAGTAGTGTTGTAGGATGACATTGGGAACTGGAAAAACATGTTGCCTTTTTCGTTCAGCCAGTTTGTTTTCTGAACTTCACAAAGACATTTTAGTCCTTCACTGTTACTGCATTTTTTGTATACTCTGAGGTTGTTTTTCAGACATTAAAAACATACTGTGATGAGAACAATATTCTGAGGTTTTGAAGTAGTTAATAAAAACATATTCTGTGTTCCTCACTGCAGCAAGGTTGCAAGCAAAAATCAGACTTAGGAATAGAGATGTGCTTTTTAATGCTGGCTTTTCTTTTAAAACCCTCTTCTCTTTTTCTCTTTTTTTTGTTTGCCTTCAAGGAGGCAAGATCTGCTTGGAGCAACAGCAGCTACTATGTTTATCTTTTGCAAAAGATGGCTACAAGCCACCCAAAACCCTGCCAGACAGAGGAATATCTTACAATAATATTCTCCAATTAGAGAGAGAAAATAAGAACTTTGTTAAAATGGAAGCCTTTCCTGAGATGGAAGCCTTTATTAGTGTGTTGTGACTGGAATGCTGTAACACGTTCTATTTGAATATGTTATTGAGGACACTTAATGTATATTATTTGCTGGAGAATAAGAAAGCCAAGGTATGAAGACGAAGAACCCTATTTAATGTTAATCAGCAACAGTGTATGTTGCTCTTGCTCCTGTCCACTCACTCTATTGAAATGAAAATAGCGTTGAATGCTCTGGGCATCCTGTGAACTTAGTACTATGTGCTTATGTAATTAGGCCCTAACCTAATGCGTAAGCAAAAGAAAAGATATTTTTAATTAATATTGCATGAGTAACTATCATTTTATGGTGTTTCCTATCGCTTGAGTACTTGACTCTGCTGTCTTACTAGTCTCTCAGTTCAAAAGCATACTTTGTCCTTAGCACAATAGCTTTTGCCCAGCACTTTAGTTGTTATATAGAAACCGCAGATTTGCAAGCAACTCTTCAATTTAATAAGCCTTCCTTTAACAAAGAGAAACAAAAGTAGGTGCAGAGACAGGTCCTCTGAATTTAATCAGCTTGGGTTCAGGTGTATTGCAACTAATAAACAGAACTGAACTTAGACTATCTAAGCGAAAATCACTGAGACTTTTGCACTGTGCTCCCCACCACACCTCCTTTTAAGAACACCGTGCAGAAATGCCTGGTCTGGTTTTGACAGAGAAGCCTGCTTCTTGAGGTTTCACAGCAGGTATTTAAGCCTCAGCTAGTAACCTCTTCAGACTTTAGACATCTGCATCCATTAAAGATTCATAAATTTACCTCATCCATAAACTTACCTCAAACAAGTAACTGAGGTGAATGGAAATACACAGCACTGCTTAGGTTCTTGTGGGTTGTTAACTACAAAGCTTGCCCTAAACCTTCAAAAGATCTAAATGCTTTTACCCATTATGTGTTACTCCTGAATTTCCACAGATCTGGATTAAAAAGAAAAAAAATCAGCCCATTTCAGTCCTTTTAAACTGAGCATGGTATATTATGAGGCAGATAATCAACATGAAAACAACAAATTCTGGTAAAATGTCTTTTCTTTTTTCCCAGTTTGGGGTGAGGAGAGGTATGGTGGGTTGATNCAGTCAAATTCACTCCTGATTTCTCCCTCCACCCCCTGAGCAGCGCAGGGGGACGGGGGAATGGGGATTGTAGTCAGTACATCACACATCTCTGCCACTCTGTCCTTCTTTCTCTCTTCCCCTGCTCCAGTGTGGGATTCCTCCCATGGGAGACAGTCCTCCACAAACTTCTCCAACAGGCTACAGTTCTTCATTAACTCCTCCAGTGTGGGTCCCCCATGGGGTCACAAGCCCTGCCAGCAAACCTGCTCCAGCGTGGGCTCCTCTCTCCTTGGGGCCACAGGTCCTGCCAGGAGCCTGCTCCAGCCAGGCTTCCCGCAGGGTCACAGCATGGGATCCTCCATGGGCTGCAGGTGGATATCTGCTCCACCATGGACCTCCACGGGCTGCAGAGGGACAGCCTGCCTCACCATGGTCTTTACAGGCTACAGGGGAAGCTCTGCTCCGGTCCCTCGAGCCACCTCCTCCCCTTCCTTCTTCACTGACCTTGGTGTCTGCAGAGCTGTTCTCAGTATTCTCACTCCTCTCTCCTGGCTGTCGTTGTGCAGCAGTTTTTTCCTCTTCTTGAATATGTTACCACAGAGGTGCTACCACCATCGGTGATGGACTCAGCTTTGGCCAGCAGTGGGTCCATCTTGGAGCTGGCTGGAACTGGATCCACCCAACATTGGTGCAACTTCTGGCATCTTCTGATAGCAGACACCCCTGTAGCCCCCCCCATCAGCTACCTAAACCTTGCCACGCAAAACCACTAACTTACATAAGGCTTACATAACTTGTGACAGTAATTGTGCAAATCTGCACAGAGAAGTTGCACCATGTGCACCTAAGCAAGGAAGACTACATATTCAGACAGCTCAGATTTGGAGAACAGGACATTCTATGATGTCTAACTGGTGCATACTTTAAAGTTGATAAAAGTCTCTAACTTTTTTTAACAAATAGGAATATGTAGTAAACCATACAAATCAGGTTTGACTTCCTGAAGCTACTGGCTTGCCTGTGAAGTCTTTGTTTAGGCTTATCTGGGAAGCACCTGTCTGAGTTTCAACTGGAGCGAGTCTTGTTACAGGACAGACTACTAAGAGGGTTTTGTTTTGCTTGGAGTCAAAGGGGCTCAAATTTTCCTATGTTGACTTCCTCTCATGACTTTCTTTTCAATAATAAAAGATGTTGTTTTTCTGCAGTCAGGTTCATCTACTATGTGATGATGTGCATAATGTTTCTGCTTCCCATGATAGTACTCAATTTCTTCCAGTTGGGAAAGAAACAGAAGGGAGTCAAGGTTGGTGCTGGGTATCCTGTTTTACTGCCTGATTTCCCAAACTATTCTATGTATTTAGTTGGTATTGTGTCTGAAAATACTCAAAGTATCTGCAAAATAGTAACCAATATAAAATAATTTATTCTAGACAACCTGTTTGCCCATTTCACAGGTCTCTAAAAGTACAAATAAATTCTTTGGTAGGTTTTGGTTCCTATCATGTCAGGAAACAGAGTCATAGAAAAAAGAAAGTTCTATATTATGTTGACGCCAAATGTGTAAGTAAAGACAAGAATAGACTTGGTTTATAACATCTGAATAAATTTGCCTTACCCATCTAGAAAATTTTATTTAATCAAATTTAAATTTATTCTAATTTTACTTTGAAAAACACTGCAACATTGAAATACTATTATTACCTGGCTTCCATAAAGAAAACATGTTTGTTTAGACACTTGAATCCAGCTTGGAATAAAATATTCATAGATATAATATCAATTTTGTAATATTGGCATAAAATATGATTTCTGACACCTCGCTCCCCCCATTTAAATTCAGTTGGAAGTCAAACTTGCACTACCAGGGCAAATTCACTACCACATATTGCAACCTTCTTTGTACTTTTCACCCTTCTTTGTACTTTCCACATTCAAAAAATTTTGTCAGTTTTTCAGATTCCTGTTAATGAAGAAAACTAATGCCTGAAATCAAGAAAATGAAATTTAAATTCAGAGGTAGAGTGATTGAGAAAGCTTGGCAGGCTTATTATTCTTATTTAAGGTGGGAACCTTTATATGCAACTTCAGCCATGTAAAAGCTAAGTCCCAACTGAATCCCTTTTTATTGCCATTTTCAGGGGAGTACTTGTCTCCTGCCTTTTGAGATGAAATTATTTTTTTCAGAAAGTGCCTGTATTGCTCTCTTGATGTACCAAAACATAGATAAACTTTATAATGCAAAAAAAATCAGCCTGGTATTTTTTTTTCTCCTGTTTATGAAGCCAAATATAGGTAAGTCTGCAGCACTCTATAACATGCTAAATTTAGTTTGGTGTGGTAACAGGGGTAATAATGATGAAGAAACATAGCCTTCAATGCAACTTGCAAGCCTGCCAGGAGCCATGGAGATGTACTCTGGTCTACTCAGAAGCCCTTGCTCTCATGATCTTTGCTATGACTATTACTAGTGGTAGCTTGACTCAAAGCTATGGCTGTCTCCTCATTGTAGGTATATGAAATATGTATTTGGGAGAAAGGAGATTTTAGAGGCTATGTGACCATAAATTTTTTAAGAACACATTAACTCATATACAAGTTTACAAAGTACTGTCTTGTATACAAATTTGATGAGCTTACTTGTATATATAAATTGTAAAAATGTTAGTAAAACTGAACTGTGAACTTATATTTAAAGAAAGGAAGTGATAATCCTACCTGACTTATGAGATAAAGAAATATTCTGCCATCTCTTAGAGTGTTATGATGAGTGATAACCTTAGAAATATACCTAGGGAAAATGAAAGGCTTGAAAAGAAATTTTGCATTCTGAAATTTTCTCTGATTCTCGATGTTTATCTGTGAAAGAAGTGCTGTGACATACATGCATAAAGAAATTTGCTTCAAGATAGGGGAAAAACAACTTGACACAGGAATCACGCTAAAAGGGGTACCCAGCCATGAAGTAACTGAAGGGAAGTAGAAAAAAATTTGGATAAATATTCATATAAAATCTCCAGCTGTTTAAATAGGAGACATTAAGCAGTCAAAGAGGCAGGAGGGTCATTGGGCTCAAAAGTTTTTGAGTGATAAATCTAACATGCAGAGGAAAAAAAAAATTATTATATTTTTTTTTTAGCTTATTATTCCTGACAAACTGAAGGTCAAAGCAGAGACAGGGATAAATTACCCTGAGAGGACAGTGACATGGTAAGAACTTTAATTTTCTTGCCCTGCATGGACAAAAAATCGATAAGAAAACAAAAAGTATACAAATAATAGTTCACAGCATACAATTAAAAGTTTGCCCTGCAGCTTTGGCTCATGGGGTGCTTTACTGAAATCTAAGAGTAGAAAAAACTACTGTGATGGTGCTTGAGGGCACTCTACATAGTATTCACATAGGAGGGACAGGTGTCTGATGCCATTGATTGTTAAACACAGTGAGCATGTGGGTGTCTCCTTTTTGCATTATTTCTGGTGTGTTACTTGAGGAATTTCTGTCATCCATTTTTATTTTTACTTAGAAAGTAATGAAGAATATTGTCTGCTGCCATCCTGCCTGGACAAAGGAAGTGCCCTAATGCTTGTGAGGGGTGTTGCAGCATGTCATGTGTGTAGGAGGGAAAAGTGGCTACCACTGTTGATACAGGTAGGTTGTCTCAATGACTGGATAAAAGTATGCTTAAGCAACACTAGTGATACCATACTAAAGGCTTAGCACAGAGTAGAAGCTGTCTTGAGACAAGTGTTGAACAAACAAGGCTGAATGCTATCCACATGCTCTAGATTGAGGAGAAAGACACAAACTGAATCATCCCACTTTATCAAAAGATTTTTGGGGTTTTTTTAAACACTTATCCTCCAAGGCGTTTGCTTTTGGAGGGAGAGGTTTTTCAATGTACGTAGCTATCTTTGCTCATGGAAGAACAGCCACTATTAATACAAACTTCTGCTGAAAAGAATTCTGCACCACTGAAAGCATTACATAAGATGATGTTACAGTCTTCAGCTTCCTATATCTTTAGTCGTTGCCCTAACATGCTTATTACTTTGTTGGAAATTGCCTAAATGTAGAATACGCAGAGACTCATCTAATGTTTTCTGATGCTGATATATCGAACACTTAGGCGTTCACGGTTATCAGAGTAAGGTCCAGGTTCTGTGTATGACCTCTGTAAGACTAGCTCCAAACTTGATTCTTGTGAAGCCTGTTCTCCAAGTATGGTCAAGATTGCACTTGATTGCTTCCAAGAGTAGCAAGTCCTTCTTAGTGCTATCTTGAAACACTGCACAAGACCGTTATACAAGTTTGAAGGATAAGTTAAATTGTTGAAGGTAATGCAAAAAGAGTATGGGGCAAAAAACAGGTGTGTGGAGAAAGGTGAGTCATGAGATTAGATACAGTTTGGACAAAATCAATGGAGTAATGTTATTGGAAGGAGGTGGAACCCTTTCTGCCTGTCAAGATGCTTGTTATAGCCATGTGGGAATTGCCTGGCACTGTTAGTACTTAATATGATTTCATTCAGCTTTATACATGAATGTATGAACAACAGAAATTAAAATAATGCATGAGGGTTATCAAAAAGAATTTGTAATGAGACTAGCTGTGTCTGATTTTCTCTTTACTTAATGAAAATTAAACTAAGAGAAGATTTGGAAAATAGAGAAGGCTACCTGTGGGTAGCTAGGGCTTTACCAGGGAAGAGGAAAGCCCGTTGTCTTCTACTTCTTTCCATAAATCACTTTGAAGGCTTGCAGTTGGCTGGAGTTGTTTTCTACTGATGACATGTTTCTATCTTTGCCAAAATGAAATATAATTCTGTGGGAGGGAAAAGGTGTCCAACAGTTCTCTGTGAAGAAATGCTGAAAGCTAACATGTGCTCAGGAGGTAGGAAAGGATCTTTCAGACAACTCTTTAAAGGATTGTTAATTTGCAATAAACAATAAAAGAACCATGTAGTGCTCTGTATTCAGAAAACCTCTTGCAAGTTTACTTGGAGAGAGAAATAGAAAAAACACTAAGCATCTTCAGGAACAAATCTGAAACTATGAATGGTTCTGTATTACCTTTTAGGATGAGAGGCGTATCGCCACTGTTGCAACCTTGCTGCGGTCTCATCAGTATCACATGCATTTCCCTATTGAAAGAGCACAAGGGAAATTGAAATAATAAGATGTCATCAAGAATGCTTTTAGCCTTGTTAGTATTTCCCTCTATATATATTGCAGACAACATTTTCTGTAAAGGATGCTTGCCTCACAATACTGTACTGTAATTTAAATTGTGGTTAACTACTGTGGGTTTCAAGAAAGAGACTGATGAGCAAGCTTCCGCATCTGCAAAGCCTCCATAAGCAGAGATACTGCTTTGTTTTGGATCCCTTTTTAGTACTGTTCAGAGTAGTAGGACTGATATTTCCTCAGATTGCCTTAAAAGCTTAAGTGGTGATAATTGTAATCTTGGTTTCATGAAGTAATTTTTTTATTATATTCTTGGGAGGTACAAACTGGTAGGTTAAATTAGGAACTTTGTCACCATTTATTTTTCACAGCTGTCTGTCAGTGTCTGTGGGGAGCATGTGGACATGTTTTGCTGGTATTCCACAGCTGCCTCAAAAAAAGTATGGAGAATAGATATCCTATCATGCAGATAATTCAAGGCATGTTCCTGGAATCTCAACTAGAGTATTATATTCTTTGTTCAAAAAGCTCTAAAGGTTTTGAGACCTATAATTGTAACTGGTGATTACAAATGCTTGTAAACAAACAAAAATCAATCTAGCTTCTAATTGCCATTCTTTTGCAGGGAATGTGCGAGGATGATGTTCTATTACTGGTAGGATTTCAAAATATATGATAACACAGTATTTTTTGTTTCACTTTTCATGAAAAAAAGAATCACTACAATGATCTGTATATGAATAACAAACTGCACAGGATCTGTCCATATGTTTTAGTGCTTTAGTCATTCTTTGAAGTATGCTATATTATTACTAAAGCTGGTGCAATCTGTTAGTATTGTGGATTTTCTTTTTTCCTTTTTTTTACACACACTATTGCAACTTGTCTTTCCCCCTCAGACCTTGACGATGCTTCTCTCAGTGAGCCTATTTCATTGCCTGTTCTTTGGGAGGATCCTAGAAAGCTTCTGATATTTAGTCCAGTTCTGGTCTGTTCGATGCTGCAGAAATGCCTAGTGTTTTGAAATCTGTTTTGTTGTACCTTCTTCTTCTAGGGCAGCTTTGAAGATACTGTCCTACTTCTAGAGGGCCAGTGTATCTTTGGGGCCTGGCACTTGGGTATAGGCCTGGGAAAACAATAATTTTGCTGCACTGCAGTCTGTTCTGATGCTGCAGGAAGTTCTTCAGAAGCATTGCCCTGATGTTAAAGAAGCATGGTGGTTTTTTGTCTTACACACTGCTAGTAATTCTCAAAATGCCTCACATTAATCATCATTTGGGTTTTCACTGAGACATTGGTTTTCCTTTCCTTGTACCAGTTGCCCATGAATCTCACTGAATTGGCACCATGCAGCAAGCTGCAATTGCTTTTGCAGGGCTGCCAACCCTCCAGTATGCGTCAAGCTTGCGCCACGCCTCTTGAAAAACACAAGAACACATTTCCAGGTTCTGTTTCTGACTGCACTTCTTTCAGTTAATAGGTAAGCTTTTCCCCAAAGCCTTACACCATACTTCTTGCAGGTTAATATGCAGGCATCAAAACTTACATCAGCTACACCTATTCAGCATCAACCTTAGTATGCCACCCCTCCCTCCTTGCAACAAGTGTACTGTTCCCCTGGCATCCCATGGATTCTTTGCCTCCTCTGTCTTAAAAAGCCAAAACTATCTTTGCTTCTCTGATTGCAGTCTCTTGAATTATTTCACCCTTGCTCTTTTCCTGTGAACACTCTTATTATTAGTGACTCTATTTCTTTATAACTGTTTCCCAGTTGTTGCCTTCTCTAACTCCTTTCTTGGCAAGCAGACTTAGGGATCCCAGCAAACTGTCATAGGTAAAGGCTGTCATGTTTACACAGTTACAGACTCTGACTTCAACCTGGGTAGCTTGTTCAAAAGGTTTAGGTGAGCGTTCTTTGAGCTGAAGCTTCAAAAAAAAGCTTGTCTCCTGTATTATTTGAGAGTTGAGAATTTTCATCTACTATGCCTGAATGTCATGGCTTTTTACAGGATATGTCTTTTTAATTTACTGCTATAGTTTGTAATGATGTCCCTAGCAAAAGATCTGCATAACATTCAGAGTATTTTAAGAGATTACTTCATCATCATTAAGAGAGAAATTTTAGCAATAGGAGGCTCATTGTGTACGAGCTAAAACATAATAGACTAAAGCAACTAGAAACTGAATTCAGACAAATCTGGATTAGAAATTAGGAGCCACCTATTTGTTATACTAGTAGAAAAAGTTAACTATTAAAAATGATTACAAAGGGGTTGTAATCGATTTTCAGTCAGAATCTTAAAATCAGTATGGAGTAGTACTTGAAAAGTCTATAAATTTTTAGTCTTCCTTCCTGAAGCTCATGTTACTTTTTTCTGTTCAGGAGATGGTCAGCCATTCTGCTTAATAAAACAGGGATTGTTTTACTTGGGTTAGGTATTGCCTTCCATACTGGACTAGCTAGCCTCCTTACTTACGAAGAACGTAAGTCTTTCCCCCCTCCTATTGCATGGCTGTTTAGTAAGATTCAATATCAAACTTCTCTCACATGGATCTTTATAGATTCTGCAACAATCAATATAATGACAAATATACTCTATAAAAGCATTTAAATGTTTGTCTGTGAAGTTTGTAGATAATTTTCACAGAATAATTTAATAAAAATAAGTACAAATAAGTATCTCTTTATTTAGACCACCGACAATATTAATCACTTAGACGTTATTGATGTCCCAAACTCTGTCTCCAATGCATGCTCACACTGGCTTAGCAGGGCAAGACATGTTTGGGCTGTTAAGTCCTTTTAAGGGAAAAGACGGTAGGTTCAAAAAAGTGATACCTTCTCCAGTTCATTGTTAGCCTGGGATAATGAAGGACTTCTTTGTGCTGGTGTTTGCTGGCATTAAGGTGGGACGCAGGAAACTCAGTAACTGGAAAGCTATGTTTCAGCTATTGACAAAGGCTACTTTGTAAGGGTTTTTTTTCTTTAATAGCTCCTGAACTCCACCATACGTTTTATGAAAACAGGAATTACGCAAGAACATGTCTAGTGCCAAATCCATACTTATTAAAAAGTGCTTGATAGTCAAACAAATACATTTTAAAGGTTAGTTGGCTAGAATACAGACTGTCTAAAGTTTTTGTTGTGAAGCAACTTGAACGATGTTTTTTTAAAAGAGGAAAAGACTTAGTGCTGTTCCATTGCGACATCTAAAAAGGTTACCATATTCATCTCATGTAAATACCCAGAAGCATATTAAACACTGCCTATCTTGCATACTTTTTTCTTTTTCTTTTCTTAAGAGAACAGGTAATGCCAATTTAAAAAGCTAGTAGTCCATACCAGAAGTGAAAGATATGTCCAAAGGGACTCCCATCCTATTCATTACATTGTGGTATATCTGTAAAGGCAATCTCTTCCTTACCTGGTTATAGCTTGAAGGGCCATTTTCTTGAATACACAAAATGGAAAGTCATAAAAACTACTTCGGACACAGGTTAGTTATACATCTTTAAGTACTTACTTAGAATAGGTAATAGCAAAATACAAAACAATTTTTTGTCAGTTTGTTACCTTTTTATTTCAGTACATATCCACTGGCTCTGTTTTTTTGGGGGGACAAATATGTTTCCTTTTTCCAAAGACAGCTTATGTCATGTTTTCTCTTAATTGCTTTACATATGTAGGGTTCTCAGCACCTCTAAATAATTTAGTATTCTTTTCCCATAGGATACCAAGTGTCCAGAATTGAAAAGATAAGAAAATAAAGTGGTACTATAATATCTTCAGTTCTTACTCTGTCCTTTTCTAACAGCAACTTAATATTCTTTCTGACACGTGGCAAGTTACACATTTTGTGCCAATTGCTTCATTAAGTTGTCACAACATTAGCTTGTTAGGATGTGACCACAAGCTGTTTTTGCTTCATGACTGGCTGGAGCCTATAGAATGCAGTAACATACTGCTCTTAATTGGGATGAGATGATTTGCTTACTTTCCTTGCAGGGAGAATATGCTCAGAGGTCCTTGTGGATGCTTTGTAAGCCCTTACCTGTTTATAATATACTGCATGGGCAATATGGTCCCCAGTGAACCATCAACCACTTCAAACTCTAATACGAAATTCATCAGATAACTTGGATACTTTTCACAAACTATCACAAAAGTTAATCTGGCTTGCAGTGTTTCAGCAATATTTATCAGTGTTTGATCTGTAAATGTAGCTTTCTTAGAAACACAGAACAGTGAATTAAATTTTTTTTTTTTTTTGGACACTGTATATTTCAAAAGTGGTCATAGTATTTGGCTTTTTAAAATACATGTCTTTGGTCCTGTTAGCTCAGAGGGTGGACACTGGTTGCCTAAGATTACCCATTTGTCACTTCTTGACTAGTCAAACAAATCTACGTGACGTGAATCTGTTCAAAAAACTAGATCATACAGTTTTTCTGTGTGATTTCTATAGGTTCCTTTTCTATAGAGAGTTTTTTATAACTTGACCCTTCTTTTGTACTCTTCCACTCCATCCCTCCCCACTGTCCCCTCATCGCCAGGATCTAGAAACTGTTTGTTAGTGACATAACTGAAATGACTGAAACACTACAGACTACTACTGTATGGAACTTGTGTCTAGTCAGCCTAAATAAGTCTTGTTACTTACAAGAACTTTTTTGTTTCAGTACTAATGTTTGTAGCTTAATGGAAAGAAAACTGAAGAAATAATTAACAATGACAGAAGACTAAGGCATTTCTCAGGAGAGATTGGAAACAGCTTGATTTTTTAGAGAAAAAAATATGAATGCCTGAAGACAGGAAGGATATATTGCCTAGGCTTTTGAACATGTGTTCCAAATTTCAGTAGCTTTCATTGTGGCAGATTGTGGATTAAAAGGTATTACAAATTCTGCATTTAATTTAAATTTTCGGTTGGAGTGGTCAGGTTAGTAAGAACTCTTTTTATTTAGTTCCAGTATTGTCAGTATTGTAGCTGAAATACTTGAGGCACTGCCTAAGGGTAGTTGAGTGGCATTCTGCATACTGTATCCATTTATTTTTAAGAAGACTATAGTAATATTCTTCTGTTTTCTCTTGCTACTATACAAAACAGGCCACAAAAAAGATGGTTGAGCATTTCAGTGATTACTGAAATTCATGTTTTGGTAGTATAAGATAATTAACATTCAAAAAATAGTGTGAACATTTCTCCTCAGATTAAGACTGTAGAAATTACAGTATCCTATATTATTTCTGTGTCTGTGTGTATGTAGCACAACGCTTCCTCTGTTAGGAGAGATAAGGAACAATCTTCTGATAACAAAACATATGGCTGCTGCTCAGCTTATGTGTATAATCTTCATGGTATGTTACTCTCTATGGCTTTATATACTTCTCCAGTGTGGTGGGTTGACCCTGGTTGGACACCAGGTACCCACCAAAGCTGCTCTATCATTCCCCTTCTCAGGGAGGAGGACAGGAGAGAGAAAATATAACAAAAGGCTTGTGGGTAGAGATAAGGACAGGGAGATCACTCAGCAATTACCGTCACAGGCAAAACCAACTTGACTTGGGTAAATTAATTTAATTTATTACCAATCAAATCAAAGTAGGGTAATAAGAAATAAAACCAAATCTAAAACCACCTTCCTCCTACCCCTCCCTTCTTCCCACTCTCAAATTCACTCCTGATTTCTCTACCTCTTCCCCCTATAGTGGTGCAGGGAGATGGGGGGGAATGAGGGTTGTGGTCAGTTCATCCCATGTTGTCTCTGCTGCTCCTTCCTCCTCCGGGGGAGGACTCCTTGCACTCTTCCCCTGCTCCAGTGTGGGGTCCCTTCCGCAGGTTGCAGTTCTTCATGAACGGCTCCAGCATGCGTCCCTTCCACGGGGTGCAGTCCTCCAGGTACAGACTGCTCCAGCACGGGTCCCCCATGGGGTCACAAGCCCGGCCAGCAAACCTGCTCCAGCGTGGGCTCCTCTCTCCATGGGGCCACAGGTCCTGCCAGGAGCCTGCTCCAGTGTGGGCTTCCCACAGGGTCACAGCCTCGTTCAGGCATCCACCTGCTCCAGCATAGGATCCTCTACAGGCTGCAGGTGGATATCTGCTCCACTATGGATGTCCATGGGCTGCAGGGGGACAGCCTGCCTCACCATGATCTTCACTACAGGCTACAAAGGAAGCCCTGCTCTGGCACCTGGAGCCACCTCCACCCCCTCCTTCTTCACTGACCTTGGTGTCTGCAAAGCTGTTCCTCTCATATATTCTCACTCCTATCTCCTGACTGCTGTTGTGCAGCAATTTTTTCCCATTTCTTAAGTAACTTACCACCGAGCTGCTACCACCATTGGTCATGGGCTCAGGTTTGGCCAGCAGTGGGTCCATCCTGAAGCCAGCTGGCTTTGGCTCTATCAGACACAGGGGGCAGCTTCTGGCATATTATGACAGCAGCCACCTCTGTAGCCTGCCCCGCCCCAGCTACCAAAACCTTGCCACACAAACCAAATACATCCAGAAACTTCAGGTCACCTAAAAGAGCACTTTAAGGCTTTGGATTGTTTGCAACTTTACATAGGGTCTGATTTTTAGTCTATTGCTCCTCCTCATTCACTAACTAAGTATCTGTATGTGAATGACAGCTGCAGGACTCTGTTGAACTGCGTTTAAATCTTGGTTACTTGATTTGACTCTGAAATGTATCTTCATCCTGGAGGTCAGGTCATTTTACTTTCCTAATACAAAAATTATTGGCTTCATCTTTCTTAATTCTTTCAGTATGTAGTGGGTTGACAGGCATGTCTCAGTATGGAATAATTTTTAAAAATCCAAAATTTTATTTGTATTGTGCTAACTTATGAAAATAAAGATTTATTCCTCTTCTCCAGCTGTAACAGTACTGTAAGGAAACATGACATTAAATTAGAATGTATACTTTGTCTTCTAGAATGTTTGATCTTTGCTTCAGCGATCTCGCATAGCATAATGAGCAACAATTTCACAGGAATTTGTCTCAAGCACTTTTATCACTTGAAGCTAAAAGATGTGCAGAAGGAAATGGTAACAATTCCAAATAATTTTTCTGAGGAACAAAAACTATGTACATATATTTTCCTAGAAGAAAGAACTCACAGTGGAGACATGCCACCTTAAACAGGTCAGCCAGATTTAGGGTCTTAAAGACCAAAGAATTATTTTAAATGGCAGTTGATTCTTAAGAAACAGATTTGCTTTTTTTTAATGAACGTGTGTGAATTTATGGTCTTAAGTTGAATTGAATGGCTTCTGTTAATTATGTAAAATTGAAAGTGTTTTCATCATATGTCTCAACTCTTTTAACTTCCAGTAAGAGTCTGAACTAGTACTTCTTTCACTCATCCCACCCTGTAAAGGTCTAACTGGTACCTGTTTTTCTGGTGTCTGCTGCCAAATAGCTTATCATGCATTTGGGTGTGAAATGGTGTTAAAAGTTTAGTACCAGACTTAGACAATGGTCTCCCTTACTACTAAATCTTCAGGTTTCATTTAGGGCCTGATTACACGGATACCTGGAAGAATAATTTCTCCCACTCAACCTGTGCTCAGATGCAAAGGTCAAGTTCTCATTTATGTGACAATAAAACAAAACTAGTCATTATTCTGTCTCTCATGGGATGAACAGATTTCAGTTCCAACAATGACGTAAGTAATCTCAGTGAATAAAACACTTTTCCAGAAGTTTAACAAGTGCACTGCCTCTAAAAATGAACAACACTGAATCCAGGAACTTACTAACCTTTGATTAATTTAATAATCTTTAAAAACAAAGCTGTTCACATGGATCATTGAAAAACTGATAGCACAAAGTAGGCAACTATTAAGTCTGCTGCCTTGCCTGCCAAAGCAACTTATGCTGACAGGAAAAAATAATAAAAGTACTGCAGATTAATAACTACTAAATGATCAGATTCAGCAACAATATTAACAACAATGATGCAGCTTTTAAATGACTTAACCCAAGCTTAAAAAGGAAAATAAATGGAATTACTGAAAGTGACCTTCAGCTGGAAAGAAAAGTCCTTGTGTCCATGATTCATATTTCTGGTCTTCTAGTACACATCAAAAATTCTCAGACATACAGTGCAGTAAGAGGCTTTTCTGTTATTTCATTACTATAGGAGAAGGTGGAAGCTGTACCCCTCTGAATAAGGAGGAAGAGAATAAGAATAGACAATGCTAGGAACCTCTTTCAGTTCTGCACTGAGTAAGTCCAAGTGTGAGAGGTGATAGCTGTTTGACAGGTAGGACACGCTGTCAGTATAGTATATATAGCAATTTACTATCAAAAGAATATTGTTATGCCAGTGTAGAATTTGGTGCTGTAACTGTATGGAGAACATTGGAGGGACTTTCACATGAGAAATGAATAAACAGACCAGCAATCTTCAGCCTGAATTGGTAATGGGAAGGGTAAAACTGATGTCTAGAATATAAGGAGAGAGAGAAAGAAGAATAGGGAAAAATTATTTGTTGCATCTTCAACTACAAAAACTTGGAATCATAAAATGAACATAGGGGGAGGTATCAAGTTTGGAAATTAAGGATATGTTTTTTATAGGATGTATAGTTAAACTGTGGACCTCTTTCTAGCAGGTTCCTATAAATGCTGAAGGCTAATGTGCGTTCAAAATGTGGCTGGATAAATTAATGGAAGAAAAGAATTAACTGGGAGTTATTATAAGCCATGATTACAATTTTGACTCAGTGCAGTGCTGATCCACAGCTTGCTGAAGTTTGCAAGTGCATTTTGGAGAGGCTTTTTTTACGTGTTCACTCTTTCATTGGCATTGTCTGCTTGGCAGTGTGAGAAAGGATCCCAGACTCTATGAACCTTAGGTTTGACGTGTGGCCATTCTTACCAGGTGGTTGTCCATTGCTAGTGACATTTCAGTGCAACACAATTTCAAAGCCCTTACCTTCTCTTTGAGCCATTCCCATGTGTCCTATCACTGGATACCAGGGAGAAGAGCTCGGCACCTCCCTCTCCACATCCCCTTCTCAGGAAGCTGTAGAGTGCAATAAGGTCACCGTTCAGCATCCTTCTCAGCCTCCTTCTCTCCAAACTAGAAAAACGCAGCGTCCTCAGCCACTCCTCAGAGGACATGCCTTCCAGCCCTTTCACCAGCTTTGTTGTCCTTCTCTGGATGCATTCAAGGACCTTCACATCCTTCTTAAATTGTGGGGCCCACAACTGCACACAGTATTCAAGGTGATGACATTTATGAATTTATTAGAACTTATTTATGAATACAGAAATATATGGCCTTTCTTTGGAATAAGGTTAAGAGGATACAGGCTATTCAAGTGTCCACTCCAAACTTTCCATATTTTGTATAGACTGGAAAACCTCTGATCAGAAAAGGTTGTGGATGGATGATCTATATCTAGACAGTGGATAGATTGTGACTTTAGAGAAGGATGAATTGGGCAGAAATGTGACTTAAGCCATGACTCAGCTTCCAGGCTATCGCTTGCTATGAGCAGAGCAACAGAGAAGAGAGGGTGAAAGCAAGAACCAGCATGGTTTTCCCTGTCAAAAGCTTATACAATTTGACTGTGGTCTAGAGATGACACTGACCTTTCTTAAAAAATTATTTCATGCCCTTAAGACAATTTCAGTTGGCATTTTGCAACCAAAAATGTGACCTGCTCTGCTTATAACTTGATTGCTTAATATTTCCCACCAGAAAGAAAACTCTTCCTCTTGAATCTCTTGTGCCCTTGTTCACGACAGTTTGAGAAAAAGAATACCAGGACTGAAAGAACTGTTTTGTTTAGGGCCTTTTTTTTTTTTTTTTTTTTTTAC